>CAKNYM010051214.1:32724-67716 GCA_932195095.1 Andricus curvator | reverse complement strand
CATGCCTGCCATCAGACGCCCCGTGCTCTGTATTTAAAAAAGTGCAATTTTGATGATCCTGGCGAAGGCAGCCTACCAGGGTGCGCCATGCTAGCTTTATCTGCTTTGGACAGAGCACGAGGCGTCTGAAGGTAGTATCAAAATAGATACTAGAAAACTTGCCTATCATCAGACGCCTCGTGCTCTGTATGAACTCGAGTCCAAACCAGAGAAAGCTAGCATGACGCACCCTGGTAGGTTGCCTTCGCCAGGCGCATTAAAATTGCAATTTTGTAATTTTAAAACAAAATAGAAACAATTATACTAAATAATAGCTTCGACATAATAAAGGGAATAATATTTAGAATACGTATGCACAAAAAGTAGACCTAACCCAACCGTTTGGCCGTGAAATCTGACCCCGCAAAACCGGATTCAAATCAATGCCCTTTGTCGATATATCGGTCTGAAGATCTTTATCATCAGGTGCATCTTGTGCCACGCTTCACGAGTTTCTTATAGCATGTTAGGCTATGCCTGCTTAGGTGGAGGAGGCAACAGGTGCTTGGCAGCTTGAGTCTTGGTTCGATGCCCGATTGCCCGCCTCAACCTTCTCTTCTTTTTCTTCTTTGTTTTCTTCTTTATGTTTTGATTTTTTTCGACCGCCTTCATTCTCTTCCTTACTTCTCTTCCTTACTTCACTCCCTTTCTTCCTTATTTTTTCCCTTTTTTCTTTATTTTGTTTCCTATCTTCTTTTTTTCTCTTCCACTTTCTTTTGTTTCCTCACATTATTTTTTTCTTCCTTCCGTACTTGCCTTCTTCTTTCGCCCTAAGTTCAGACTTCAGGCTGTTATTTATGTTCTTTGTATACATATATACTTACAAACGTGGAGGACGATCTTCGGTTTAAATTTAGCATCGCCGTTAGAAATGAAAAGAAAAATATTTGACCGGGAGGAGAAGCAACCTTTCATTCATGAGTTTGCTCAGAATAAATTAAACTGATCGACTGAAGTAGACCCTCATGAATATGAAGATCGATATGATGTAATTTCGGTTTACGGAGACAAGTTACATGAAATTAGTGTCAAAATCAATCTCTCTGAATGAAGTCCTCATCCGGCAATTTCAGTATAGTCAAATGTTGATTTATTACAAATGAAAATATCGTCGGGCATTTAAAAATACAAAGTGAATGAATGTTTTAAAAAAAGCATATCAGTATGAAAAATAAAAAATAACTATAAGAAATGAGAGTAAGAGTCAGATCATTGAAGGATTGTAAATTGAAATTGATTTAGTCCATCTTGGGTTAATTGAATGATCCTACATTCGATATCATTGTTACTAAGCTACTGTTCAGTTGCAGAAATGATTATTAGTGCGAAACTCGAGATCATGACAGCCTCTCTGAAATGATCTTACAAGGTTACATTTTGACAAGTGGTTCTGCAACTGGTTTCGAACTTGAATGATTTATCAAAAATAGAATTAGAAAGAAGCCTTTATAAAGGTAAATAATCTACTCATAGGAATATTACCTGGTTGACTTATGAAATTAGATGTTGTGTTTTTTTTTTATTTTTTTTTTTAAACTCTTTTACTTGAAGTAACAAAACATTTAAATATATAGTCCAACTAATTGATACTTACCATTTTGAATGAAAGATGATTGATCATACCAATATGAATCATAATTTTGACACATGATGACTTGCAACTTTTAAGATTTCATGATATCAAGCTAGTTTTAAAAACTCAGATATTCTTTGTGTGTACTAATTTCATTGTGGCCGTAGGTCAGGGAGAATCTGGAAATGAGGACAAAAGTTTGAGAATTTCTATAATAGGCACTTTAAATAACTGTCAAGGATAATAAATTTTAAATTGTGAAATTTTAATTTGAAATTATTTTATCCCGTTTATGAAAGATTCTTTGTTAAAAATATTACAAGATTAAGATTCTTGACTTTGAATATTAAATGGTCAAGAAAATGAAAAATTGGCCAGGGAAAAATTAGGGAATTATGAAAATGAAATTATGCGGCTACCATGAAATAATATTCTTGTTAGTAATTTGTTGGTATTGACAAATTTTGTTGTTGTACATTTTGCCTTTTATTTCTATTTCTTTTTTGTTTGCAGTTTTTTACACCTGATGACTATATTTTTAATTAAAAATTTTGTTATTTTGTTCAAAAGTGAACTATTTTGTTAAAAAGTTGAAAATTGAACTATTGTAGTAGAAAATGAACTTTTTGTTGAAAATTCATATTTTGGAATTGAAAATTCAACTATTTTGTTGAAAATTTGTTCTTTTTTTGTTGAATTCAACTGTTTTTTTTTATTTAAAATAAAAATATTTTTGTTTTGAATATTTATTATTACATTATTAGTTGAAAATTCATATTTTTGGTTATAAATCGAAATACTTTATTGAATGTAGAATCACTTTGTTAAAAAATATTTTTTACAACTAAGCAACTGCTTAACTTGAAAATTTGACTTTTTTGTTAAAAATTCAACTATTTTGTTGAAAATTGCATTCTTTTGTTGAAAATTCAACTATTTTGTTTGAAATTCGATTTTTTTGTTTGAAATATCAACTATTACATTTTCCCGTGAGAATTCATCTTTTTGTTAAAAATTCAACTGTTTTGTTGAAAGTTCAATTATTTTGTTGAAAATTCTAGTATTTTGATAAGGTCATGTTTTTTATCGAAAATTCGTCCTTTTGGATTAAATATTGATCTTTTACGGTAGAAAAGTAAACTCTCTTAGTTAAAACAAATAAATTATTTAAACATTTTTTAAATTTTAATCTGAATTTTTTTTTCGTTTATAGAATATTCTATAATGTTAAAAATTTTACAAGATTAAAATATTGGTCTCTGAATATCAATGATCAGGAAAAATGAAAAATTGTTAAAGGAAAAATCAAGGAATGTTGGAAATGAAATTCATTCAAAAAGATTTCAAATATATTTCAAGATATTCGAAATATTCCAGGGTATTTTCAAGAGATTAAAAAAATTTTAAGGAATTTCTAAGGTTTTGAATGATTTTAAGTTTTAAAAAATGGTTATGGGGTTTCCTAGAATTTCGGAAGATATGGAACGATTTTATAGGACACATAAGGTTTCAAAATATTTAAAATGATTCTAAGGTATTTCATATAAAGTTTCCGAGCATTTCAATGATTTGAAGGGATTTTAAAAGCTTTCAATGTATTTTAATAAAATGTCCAGGATTTCATGAAATACCATCAGATTTCATGGTAATTTAACGGGATTTCAAAATATTTTAATGAATTTCAAATAATTTATTTACAAGAATTAAGGGATTTTGCAGGATGTCAAAGATTTTCAAATTTAAAGGAATTTTCATTTGATTGTAAATTCAAAAAAAATAAGGGATTTCGTGTAATTTGAAAGATTTGAAGAGTTTTCAAATTATTTTGCAATCTATTTGAATTCATGTGGAATTCACCATGAATTCTTGATAATTTATCCTGAATTATTTTTAATTCTTTGGAATTCTCTTAAATTTCTTGAGTTCTTCCAAATTCACTCAATTCTACTCAATTCAATGGATTTTTTTTCTTGTTTGGTTTTTGTTCGATTCATCTTGAAGTCTTTTCACCTTGGATTTTTAGGTATTTCATCAAATATTTTGGAATTCCTCGGAATTTCTCTAAACTCATTTCGTTACTTTAATGCTTTTTTTCATATTTTTTAATTGCTTTCAATTCACTTGCATTTTTTATTTGTAATTCACCTAGAATTTTTAGGAATTTCATTGAATTCTCCACACGCCCCTTAAATACTTCTGAATTTTCGGTTTAACGTTGCTGACATTTTTTTTACAAAGATTACAGGAAAGTACAGCTTCTGTATATTATTCAGACGAATGTTGTACTTTTTTGTATTTTATTGTATTTTATTGTAGGTCTAATTTCTTACAAGAATTTGCAAAAAAGCACACACACTTTCAAGAATCTAGAAGAATTTTCAGATTTTGCAGCCAAAAAGTTGTTCTTGTGCGATCTAGGATTTAAACATAGAATCTTTTTCTATAATAGCGATCATTTGCATATCTTAATTTAAAACAATACAATTAAAATATTCTAAGTATTTGTAGACCGAAAAAGAACAAATTTTTGACTGCAAAACCTGTAAATTCCTATAGATTCTTGTAGTTGTAAATTCTTGTAGTTTTACTTTTTTGTAAATCCTTGCAGGAAATTAAAACTACAATAAAATACAACAATATACAAATTTGTACTATCTTGTAATTTGTGTTGTAATTTATTGTATTTATTTGTAGGTTCCTGTTCAAATGATTTTGTTTTTTGTACTTTTTTATTTAAAAAACTCCCTCTGCTTTAAAATTACATTTGACAGATATAGTGGATATCTAGGTAATATTTTTATTTTAAAACTGTTTCATAATTGAAATTTCCACTTTATCTATGATTTATTTTAATTTATTTTAATAGCAAAAATTCTGGACAAACATGTAATTTTTTTTTTAATTTGTACATCCCTTTAATAAACTTCAAGAATTTACAACATTATTTCTAGTACAATTTTTCAATATTTCAACTTTTGTAGAATCTTGTATTGTGTTCTGATGATTTATAATTTTCCAACCATAATTTACATAAAACGAAAATGGTTTTTATCACGTCAAGCGCCCTAATATAAAAAATGTAATGTAGGGGAAAGTGAGGTATGGTGTCAGTGCGGGGCACGGTGACTCTTGCTAATCATGCTCGTGTTTCTTGAGTTCCATATTAGTTTTTTTTTACATAAAATAGCTTTCTTGTGTACCAAAGAAAGCTATTTTACTTAAAAAAATTAATATGAAGATGAAAAAACACGAGCATTATTTTCAAGAGTCGCCATGCCCCGCACTGACACCATACCCCACTTTCCCTTACTCTAGTTTTCTCGATCTCCTTGTAGGTTTTTACAACAAAGTAGTAACAAAATTATTAATAAAAAGTTATACAAGTTTTAAAACTGTAAAAATTTATCCTATATTGTTATTGTTTTACTTTCATACAAGAAAATACAAGAAAAACTTAGCTATTTGTATTTAATTGTATTTTTTGTTGTTAAATTTTGTACATTTTTGTACAAGCTTTAACAAAACATTACTTGGTTTAGCCATTCTCAGTTTAGTAATTCAGGCGACCCTGACTGATTACGTTTCGATACTCCCGGTTTAGCCAAAATTGTTCTTGCTGGCAACCCCGACACTGAGGTTAAACCGAGAGTCGAGTGTATCTTAAAAATGTTACATGATTAGAATTTTGCCCTTTAAATATAAATGGTCAGGGAAAAATCAGGGAATTTTGAAAATGAATTTTTGCAGTCACCTGAAATAATAAAGTTGCAACTGTTAAAATTTAAACATTAATTAATATAGATTATCCTAATTTGTATTCTAATTATAACTCATCTTATGTTTCAGGTAAGTTGATTTATTTCCACATTTGTGCGATCATCCCGATTATGCATCAAAGTCAGGTAAGATAATGTAAAATTCTGTTTTTATTTTTGCATCTGCTTACGAGAACTTATTATTCACAATCTGTGGTGCTCGTAACGGTGATGTAACAAAGATTTATTTGCTTCCGAGTGTGAAGCATTGAAGTCGCATTTCGCAACGGCTCTAATATACCGCGGTCAAGGATCTTTTGCAGATATAAATCGACCTGTGCAATGTGCGTGTAACATCTATGCAAACTAGAACTTACATATGCTTTTATACTTTTACAATTTATAATGTGGTGCACCAGAATGTAGAAAACACATGCGCCCTTGAAATATATTGATGATTGAGTAGTCGCTTTATTGCCATGCCTGACTATAATCTAATTAATCTATATATAGTATATCGCTCTTTATAACCCTTTTGTATTTTTTATGTTTATATGACCTTAATTTACAAAAATACTTTATCCCTAGTTTATCAACTTTGTTTCTATTTTTCTGTATACAAATGCGGACTTTCTACATTTGTTTAAAACCGCGACGAACATTTAAACAAGTCTATTCAGTTCTGAACTGGGTCATTTACTGGCAGCGTATATATGCTAATTTGAATAAGCGGTATACTTATCGCTAATTCAGATTTAAAGACTACCGTAAAAAGTTGAAAATTTCAAAGTGAAGAATTAGATATTCAATCAGATGAATAAAAACCGTGATAACCCGGTCTATTCCGAGTAATTTGGAATAATCCACTTATGATTCGAGAAATCCACTTGTAATCCGGTTAATCCACTTGTACTTCAGGGTAATCCACTGGTAATCCAGCATAATCTACTTTTACTTCAGGGTAATCCACTTGTAATCCAGAATAATCCACGTGTACTTCAGGGTAATCCACTTGTAATCCAGAATAATCCACTTATAATTCAGGGTATTCCAGTTGTAATCCAGCATAATCCAATTGTATTTCAGGGTAATCCGCTTGTAATCCGGAATAATCCACGTGTACTTCAAGGTAATCCACTTGTAATCCGGCATAATCCACTTGTACTTCAGGGTATTCTAGTTGTAATCCAGCATAATCCACTTGTATTTCAGGGTAATCCACTTGTAATCCGCGTAATCCACTTGTACTCCAGGGTAATCCACTTGTAATCCGAAATAATCCACTTGAACTACAGGGTATTCCAGTTGTAATCCAGCATAATCCACTTGTACTTTAGGGTAATCCACTTGTAATCCGGAATAATCCACGTGCACTTCAGGGTAATCCACTTGTTATCCGGGATAATCCACTTGCACTTCAGGGTATTCCGGTTGTAATCCGGGATAATCTTGTAATTCAGGGTAATCCACTTGTAATCCAGTTCTAATCAGTCGCAATACACTTGTAATCAGGTGTAATCTAGCGTAATCCACTTTTAATCCAAGTAATCGGAGTATTTTGGTAATCCAAGTAATTCACTTGTAATCTATCTATAATACAGGGTAATCCACTTGTAATCTATCTACAATTCAGCGTAATCCACTTTTAATCCAGTTTTTTAGTTGAAAATTAATTTTGTTAACTGAAAATTTAAATGTTCCATTTTTTATTCAAAACTGATCTTTTTGAGTTGAAAATTCATGTATTTTGTTGAAAATTCGTCTTTTTCAGTAAAAAATTAATTTTCCTAGTTGAAAATTCATGATTTTTGATCAACATTTAAATTTTTACTTAAATATTAATCTACTTTATACAAAATTGAATAATTTTAGTTGAAAAGTCACTTTTTCAGTTAAAAATTTGTCTTTTTGGGTTCAAAATTCAATTATTTGGATCGAAAATTGAACTATATTGTTGAAAGTTCATTTTTTTGTGAAATTTTTTTTACTGCAAATTTAATTCTTTCATTTTTGGTTGAGAACTAATCCTTTTTATTTGAGAATGTAACTAATTTTGTTAAAGTTGAACTACTTTTAAAAAAATTGTGTTTTCTGCTTGAAGATTCTTGATTTTAGTTGAAAATGGTTTGTTTGAAAATTCAACTATTTTCTTGAAATTTGTTTTTTTTTTTGTTAAAAATTAATTTTCGGAAATTTTAATTTAAAAATTTCATTTTTAGGGGAAATTTTCATTTCTTAGTTAAAAAATTCATGTATTTTGTTGAAAAATTGTCCTTTTTGGTAGAAAATTAATCTTCTTTGTTGAAATTTATACAGTCTTGTTAAAAAGTATCCTTTTTGATTGAAAAGTCAACTTTTTTTTTAAATTTCGTCTTTTTGGTTCAAAATTCAACTGTTTTGTTAAAAATGCGTCTTTTTGGGTTAAAAATTCTACTATTTTGGTAAAAAATTCAACTATTTGGATGAAAATGAACTTTTGTCAAAAATTCATATTTTCCTTTTGAAAATTCAACTTCTTGGGTAAAAATTCAACTTTTTGGTTAAAAATTCGTCTTTTTGGTTTAATAATTCATCTTTTGTCGTAGAAATTTCACCTTCTTTGGTTAAAAAAATCTTTTTGAGTTGAAAACTCATATATTTGGTTGAAAATGCATTTATTTGGTAGAAAATTCGTCTTTTTTGGTTGAATTAAACAGTTTTTGATTTTAAATAAAAATATTTTTGGTTGAAATATCTACTAATCTACTCTTTTATGAAAAATCTTTTTTTTTTTGTTGAAATTTAATCTTTTAATTTAACATTTAAATATTTCAGTTGAAGATTCATTGTTTTAGTTGAAAATGCATCTCGTTGGTTGAAAATTTAACTACATATTTTGTTGAAAATTGATCTTTTTTAATTGAAAAGTCTACTTCTTGGGTCAAAGCTTAACTACTTTGATAAAAAATTTATTTTATTGGTTGTAGGTTCATTTCTTTGATTGAAAATTGAACTATTTCATTAAAAATTCGTTTCTTTTGATTAAAATTTTTTTTTATCTGAAAATGTAACTTTTCCATTCTTGGTTGAAAATTGATCTTTTTAGTTGAAAATACGTCCTTTTTGGTGAAAAACTCATCTTTTTGGTTGAAAAATCAAATATTTGATTAAAAGTTCATCTATTTTGTTAAGAATTTAGATTACTTTCATACCTAAAAGAAAAATTGATGACGGTTAGGGAAAATGAAAAATTTGCCAGTGAAAGTCAGGAAATTTCGGAATTATGATTTTGTAGCAACCCTGATATCGATTAAAATTTTTCACTCTTTTCTAATATTTTTTGTCCGGAATTTGAAATGTCTGGAATTTTATAATTCGTTCATTATATAATATCTACAATTTTATAATTCGGTCACTTAAAATTTCGGCAACTCATTAATTTAAGTATATAATAAGTCTGAATTTTATATTTCGTTGAATAATTTACTATCTAATCGGAATTTATTTTTTCGTAAATTTGAATTAGTCCCAATTGTTGTTTTATGAAATAATTGTTAAATTTTTAAACATAAAATCTACGTGAAAACTTGAATCTAATAGGAAACTCTTTAAAAAAAACCCAGCAGTTGAAAGTTACATTTAAGAGGGTAAAATTGCTCTAAAATCGATAGAGAGAAAATCGAAGGACGGAGCCACTAAGAAAGAGGGGTTGAAAACACGTGTCTTCTAGCGCGTAACATTTTCAAACGAGTATCGGTATCGATCCTCCAGCTGCAGCTGTTTCATATTCTGATACGATTTTGTGTCCATCTTTCCCTCGTGTAAATTGGGCTTTGCCTTATCTGATCTACCTTACCCACGAGACGTTCTTATACGAAAGGGAGATCAAACCTCCTTTATTTCCCATCAGATGGCAGAAGCTCCTTCAATACCGACTTAAATTTCATTTTTGAAAATAGCACTTTTAAAAAGAGTATTTTTGCATTTTCAGTCATCACATGTTATCCTATTCACTTATTATTTCACCTATTCACCTTTTTTCACCTTTCTTGAAATTTGTCACATTTTTTAATTATTTTAGAAATGCGTCACTTTTTTACCTTCTTCAATTGAAAAAGTAAAATTTTATGTACAATTTTAATTTGCAAAATCTGGCGAGATCGTATCCACTTTGATTCAGTTCGTGGTCCATGTTCTGGTGGAAACATTTTTACAAAAAAGTATAAAACATGAAAAAACTTGAACCATTTTTACAGGAATCTACAAATAAATGTCATAAGTTACAACCAAAATTACAGGAAAGTACAACTTTTTCTATTATTCGGACGAATGTTGTACTTTTTTGTACTTTTTTGTGCATTGCTGTAATTTATTGTAGCTTTAATTTCCTACAAGTATTTACAAAAAAGTACATCTACAAGAATTTACAATATTATAAGAATCTACAGGAATTTACAGGTTTTGCAGCCAAAATTTTTTTTTTTCGACCTAGGATTTTTGCTACTATTTCGAAAAAAAAATGACACTAAAGACACTATTTTTTCACAATTGTCTGCTAATTCCGCTATTTCTTAACTAAGTTACTAATTGGGCGGGGGGGGGGGGGCCCCTGACAATCTTACTTTTTCTTTTACTTTTTCTTTTGAATTAACAAAGTATTTCAAACAAGTAGTTTAATTTTCGAAGAAAAAAGATTAATTCACAACAATAAAAATGTAATAGTTCATATTTTAACCAACAAAAGATTGTCATTTTAAATCAAAAAAAGTTGCATTGAAAAAAAACGACGAATTTTTAACCAAATAGTTAAATTTTCAACGAAACAGATGAATTTGCAACACGGAAGATTAATTTTCTACGAAAAAAGATGAATTGTCAACAAAATACATCAATTTTTAACCACGTAGTTGAATTTCCAACCAAGAAGAATAATTTTCTACCAGAAAAGATGAATTTTCAATAAAATACATATATTTTTAATCAAATAGTTAAATTTTCAAGAAAAAGATCAATTTTCAACAAATTACATAAATTTTCAACTAAATAGTTTGAACAATGGATGTCATGTTAGTTCGAATTTTAATTGATTAATTTTTAGTTCATATTTTTTTCGTTTCTAAAAACTTTTAACTAAATAGTTGAATTTTTAAACAGAAAAAGATAATATTTTAACCAAAAATGGCGTAGTCAAATTTTTGTTTAAGAGAATTGTGAATAAAAAAAAGAACTTCCAGCAAAAATGTTCCTTTTTTAGTTCAAATATTAATTTCCAACAAAGCGCGGCTGTTGGATCTCGCGCTTCGCGTTCGATGATGTATTTGCCTCGCGTTCCGCGCTCGGTCTTTGTATTTCCCCCACATTTGTGCACAGACCTTTTAAAATTAAAGGTAAAATCGTCGACAACTGTAATTTGGTGATTGTGAATTCTCTTTAACGAATACATTCTCATCACGTACCTCGTGCTTCGCACTCGATTTTGTCACAAATGCGAAATTTTCTACATTATATGTTCAACATTATTATATCAAATGTATATTACATTTATTTCTGTACGTCGGCCTGTGATTGTTTATTTAGATATTGCAAAATAAAGTACAGATTGTATTTATCATGATTACTTGCCAACAGCCATACCACGCTGAAAAAACCAGTTCTCGTCAGATCACTGAAGTTAAGCAGCGTTGGGCGCGGTTAGTACTTGGATGGGTGACCATTCGAGAAAACTGAGTGCTGTTGGCACATCGTGGGTGTGGTGAGCCCACACTTGTAGTTATTTACTACAAGAAACTAACCTAGAGACACTACTCGAATCGGGTAGTGTCACGCCTACCCTGAAAGGGAAATGGCTTAATGGTATACTTTAATATTTGTTCCTGATTTTGCAGACGTATTTTCCTTGTCTTTTTTTTTTTTATTGATAAAAAGTGCGCATCCTATACAAGAAAATTGGTTATTATGAATTTTATTGCAACTTCTGTCGTTTTTCCATAAATTTAATTTGTTTATGTTCAATATTATTTTTTACGATTGGAACCAAAAATATGCATCCTAGCGTAATGTGGTTCTAAGAAAATTTATAAATGTAATTTAGGCGAAAAATTTTGTTAGATAAAATGTTATTGTAGCGTGTATCGTTTTTCCAAAAAGTTAATTTTTTTATTCTAAATGTATTTTTATAGCAAAAGTTTATAACAAATTTGTAGATCTTTTTTGGTTGAACAACTTTTGTCTATTCATCTTTTTTCGTACCTTGCGTCGTTTTTCCAAAAAATTTTGTTATTGTTAATGTTATTTTTCACGATTGAAACAAAAATTACGCATCCTATCAAAAAATGATTAATAAAAAATTGGTAGTTTTTTTCTGAGTGAACAACTTTTGTCTATATTTATTTTTTTCGTGGTTTGTGTCGTTTGTCCAAAAATTTAATTTATTTTATTCTTAAATCAGTTTTTTACAAATGAAACAAAAACTACACATCCCATCAAAAAGTGATTAATAACAAATTTGTAGATCTTTTTCGAGTGCACAATTTTTGTCTATTCATCTTTTTTCGTATCTTGTATAGTTTGACCGCAAAATGGAATTTTCGATTTCTCATTATTTTTTTGTGCGCCAAAAATTTGAATTTTCGATTTTTCAAGAAAATTAAAAAAAGGCTTATAAGAATATTGTAGGGTGTTCAAAAAGAAACATTTTTCTTCTCCTCACTTTTTTTCATATCGTGCGTTGTTTGACTTAAAATGTTCATTTTCGTTTATTTTTGGAATTTTGTAAATGCTATAACTCCGGTCATTTTTCTTCTATCAAGAAAAGTCATAAGAATATTTTGTTCGCCTTTTTGAGCACTATTAACACCCGTTCATAGAATTATTAAATATTAAAAAAAGTGTTCTAAAAAATTTTCAAAATGTGCTCACTTTTTGAATTTTTATATAAAATGGCTGGCTAACGAACTTGACCTTCATTTTAGGGCACTTAATGAGTATACCAAAGCCCAATCCAATACGTTAATTCTTTTGAAATTTATCGTGCTAACAAACTAAAAATCTACAGACAAACAGACAGACATTTTGTTAAAACCTGTTTTTTGGGTTCAAGGGGTCTCAAAACGTCGAAATTTGACAACAACGGGGGGGGGGGGATTTTACACAAACCTAATACCTTCTCATTATAGGATGAGAATGTAACAAAATTTTTAGCCAAGAAAGAAAAGAAAATTTAATTAAATTTTTGAATTTTCAACAAAATAGTTGAATATTTCAACCCGAAAGAATCAATTTTCAACAAAAAAGTTAATTTTCAATCAGTCAACTGAATTGTCAACCAAGGAGTTGAATTTTCAACTTAAAAAGATGAATTTTCAACCAAACAGTTGCATTTTTACCAAAAAATTAATTTTCTACTAATTGGTTAAAAATGAACTTTTTTGTTGGAATTTAACTTTTGTATCGAAAAGTGTTGTTTTTGATTCGAAAATTCATCTCTTTTGGTAAAAAAAATGATATAGAGAGTTCAGCTATTTTGTTGAAAATTCGTCTTTTTGGTTTGAAAATGGTAGCAAATTATACTATTTGTTTGAAAATTAAATTTTTGGTTGAAAATTAATATTTTCTGCATAACAAATCTACCATTTGGTTGAAAATTCATTTATTTTGTTTAAAATTCGGTTGTTTGCTAAAGAAAAAATAAACATCGGGCCCTTGTCGAAAAAAATCAAGGGTAATGTTTAATAGAAAACAATAATTTGGAAGAAAATAAAAAAACATCACAATCTTTATACGTTAGTTTGAAATCTTATAGATTTTTATTTTCACTGTACGTTCTTCCAAGTAAATAGAAACTCTTTACTTTGAATTGGAACATCAAATTCTCATCATGCTGTATCAATAACAGGACAGTCATTTTTATTCACAATTGAAAAATTCGAAATTGTAAATGTGTACAATTGAACGAATTTCACTTTTAATATTCAAGAATGAAACTATTCCAAAAAAAGTAATCAAAATGTGCATAATTTCATATTAAATACATTAACGGCCATGCCACGCTGAAAAAACCAGTTCTCGTCAGATCACTGAAGTTAAGCAGCGTTGGGCGCGGTTAGTACTTGGATGGGTGACCATTCGAGAATACTGTGTGCTGTTGGCATATTATGGGTGTGGTGAGCCCAAACTTGTAGTTATTTATAACTACAAGAAAACTATCCACCTAGAAACACTACCCGAATCGGGTAGTGTCACGCCTACCCTAAAAGGGAAATGGCTTAATGGTATACAAGCACAAATTGCAAATATCACAAAGTAAACAATTCTAAATTGTAAATCGTTGAAATTGCACAATTTCGAATTGTTTATCTTCAAAGTTCAACTAATCGAAAAAAAATATGTGAAAATTTACACAAAAAAACATTTAAAACTGCATGAGTTTATATTAAGCACATTTTGCATCAATTGCTAATATCACAAAGTAAACAATTATAAATTGTAAATCGTTGAAATTGCACAATTTTTAATTGCTTACCTTCAAAGTTCAAATAATCCAAAAAAATGTTAAAAATTATGTAGGGTTAGAATATAAATATTGAAAATTGAATAATATATTTTAACATTGACGAAATGAACCTCTCCGGATGCAAAGGGGGTAAGCGTTGATTTAGCCTGATTTTAAGGCGCATATTTATTATCTCTTGAAAATATTTGGGGGTTTTGCAGTTTTTGAAGTAATTGATCAAAAGTGCCAACGGCGATACCACGCTGAAAACACCAGTTCTCGTAAGATCACTGAAGTTAAGCATTGTTGGGCGCGGCTAGTACTTGGATGGGTAACCGTTCAGGAATACCTGCGTGCTGTTGGCCCGTCGTGGGTGTGGTGGGCCCACATTGGTAGTAAATATCCACCTAGAAACACTACCCGAATCGGGTAGTGAGGCAATGAACTTTCGAGTTCGAACTGCTAATCTATGTATGTAAAAAAGAGGAATTTTCAACAAAAAAGTTACTCTTCAACCGAAACAGATTAATTTTTAACAAGACTTCAATAATTTGAATGGGTGGAAAGGATTGTAAAGATTTTAGGGTTTTTTGGAAAACTTCAAAGGAAATATAAAGAGAGAGCTTTATAAACTTTCAAGGGATTTCAACAGATTTTGAAGGATTTGAAATATCTTATGGAATTTTAAAAGTTTCCATGGAATTTTTGATTTAATTCAATAATTTGAAGGAATTTCAAAGGATTTCAAAAGATTTTAAAGGATTTGAAAAAATGTAAGGGTGTGTTTGAAAATTCTAAAGCATTTTTAAGAGATTTAGAAAACTTAAAGGATTTTAATGATTTTAAGTGATTTAAACCAATTTTCATGGGGCTTTTAAAGAATGTATTTACCAGAATTATAGAGGGAGTTCGTAACATTTCAAAAATTTGAAAAGATTTTCAAATATTTTTTGCAATTCATTTAAATTTATTTGGAAGTCACCCTGAATTCTTATTAATTTGTCCTGAATTCTTTTTTTAATTCGCGAGATAAATATATTATCGAGCGCCGAGCGCGCAATGAGAATGTGCCTGCGCAGCGGGCAGATTTTTCTCAATTAATATGTAGTCTTTTGAATTGTTTTTAGTCTCATTAATCGAATTCTTTTTAATTCTTTTAAATTCAATAGAATAGTAGTCACATTATTATAAAAACAATAATATATATAAAAATAGGTCGCTTTTTAAGTTTTTTGTAGTAAATCAGGCTGTGGCAATTCTGAGAATAGTAAATCAAAAATGTATAAATTAAAAGATTAGAATTTTGGTCTTTAAATGTTAATTGAATGTTGATGTTACCTTTTATGTTGACTAGCGTAGTGCAATTGTTTTTTATCGGTGGAATGCCGGTTTTTAATCAATATAGTCTAAACCAGAATGGTTTTAATTTTTAACTGTGAAAAAATTCCTCTCTAGCTACGCTGGGATTCGAACCCAGGTCGCACAGATTGCCAGTCTGTTGCTCCCCTGCGTAGCTTAGTGGGTAAGTGCACCAGACTGGCAATCTGTGGACCTGGGTTCGAATCCCAGCGGTACTAGAGAGGAACTTTTTTTCACAGCTAAAAATCAAAACTATTCTGGTAGAAATTTTACTAATTGAATTAGTAGCATTGCATCTGACTGTTAAATTAGTAATTTTATCACTTTCTACTAAATGAAATGGTAAGATTTAGGTTACTAAATGAATTAGTAAGGGTATTCTACTAATCTGCTTAGTAGTACCAACTTACTAATTCAATGAGTAGCAATGAATTGATTCAAACATGCTATGCGACACTGTCGGCCTCTACGCGAAGTAACCAATATGGCCAATGACAGCCGTGGATGACATACTAAATACACGTAAAACATCACAAAACACAGCAAAAACATAGCGTTTAAGTGTAATGATCGTTCAACTGAATAAATAAGTGCTGTAATAAGTAGCTCTGATGAGGAAAATACTTCCGAGCTGATAATTATTTGCTCCAATAATGGAATTTTCACATCAGTATCGAAAATCAACAAGTTTCGGAGGTTGTTGTGTCAGTGGTTGTGACTCGCAAAGAGAATAAAAACCTCAATTCAAGTTTTCATAGAGTGCCACAGATTGGAAGTGTTAAAATAAAAAGGCGAAACTTATTTGGAAAAATTGAAGTTGTGTATAAACACAGTGTGTGGTTGAGAAATTTAGATCTGAAAGATTGTAACGTTAAGAATTTACTTGTCTGCTCTTTGAATTTCATTATTGCCTTGCATAGGTTAAAACGATTAGTGTATGAAAACATTTACTTTTTATCGAAAAGTAAGTGTTACATGTGCATTTGTGCAATTTCCATCGTATACAGTGAAAAAATACATTTTATGTTAAAACTGTTTACCAATTCATTTAATAGTACCGTTACCAATTTCTTTAGTAGATACAGTTACTAATTCATTTAGTCAGTTATTCTTACTCATTGAATTAGTAGATTTTTACTAATTACCAGTAAACGAATCGGCACTATTTGAATTAGTAGAAAACTACTACCAATTAGTAGTTTTCTACTAATTCAAATTTAGAGAGTAGATCAAAAACCGTCATTCCATCGACAAAATACAATTTAAGTATTACTGGTCGCGGAAAATGAAAAACTAGTCAGGGAAAAGTGAGGGTATTTTTAAAATGAAGTTTTGCGGTCACCCTATAATTATTACAGTATTTTAAAAATGCATATTCTAGTTTACGTTTACCTCCAAATATTTGCTTCAAATATTGTTGCTTTGATTTGTAACAAAAGTAGTAAGTTTCAAATATGCAAATGCTTAAAAAAGGTACTTATCAATTATATTTTATTATTCCTTAAAATATTCTGTATAAATTTAATTTATGTATAATATTTCGTTTCAACGGTTTATCAGCAACTTTTCAGATTTTCACCTGGATTAAAAATCAATTTCAGTCAATTTGGTGCCAGCAAATCGATATCCATTATCAGGTAATTAAATCCTACCGGTCTTATCTGACCTCTTTTAAGAATTGTGCACAATTTAGTCACTGATTAAAAATTAAAATGCTTTCTTAACATTATTTATGTAATTGAATCAATTTAAATTTTCATATATTTCTTTTTACTTTTCAACTTACTTACTTTTTAACAACTTACTTCTTTTACCACACTCCTTTCTCTCCACATTGATCGGGATCCTTGAGAAATGTAGTAAAAAAACCTGTGGGATTAAAGCGGAATGAATCTTCATAACTGTCTCTGATTGCGAATTTCAGATTTTGCATATTTTTGCTAGACAACTGGTTCGAGTTGTTTACGAACCACTTGATTTAGAAATGCAGACTGAAATCACACATTTTAATCGACTATTCATAACTCGCAATTCCTGGCCATATAAAAAACCGGTTTTATTAAAATTAAGTACGTTTCCTTTTTCTCGAACTTGTAAGAACATTTATACCTCGTTTTATACTAAATATTTGCAATCTAAATTTATGTAACAGGCTAAAGCAATTTAGATTGCAAGCTCTTATTAATATTTTGTAGGGTGGCCGTAAGCCAAGGAAAATCTGGAAATCAGGGAAAAGTCAGGGAATTTTATTGGTCAGGAAAAGTCAGGGATTTTGAAACGAATCTTGCAAAAGTCAGGGAATTTCTATGAGAGACACTTTAAATAACTGCTAAGCATAATAAATTTGAAATTTTTAGTTTTAATATGTTTGTTATTTTTTATTTATTTGTAATTTGTTATTTCTTGTTAGTAATTTATTTGTCTTGTATTCTTATTTATTTTTTTTCAGTCGCTTCCTCCTCGCAATTATAGGTTTTGTTAAAAATCTTATTATTTGGTTGCAAATTCAACAATTTTGTTAAAGTCATCCATTTTTATTAAGAATTCAACTGTTTTGTTGAAAATTCCTCTTTTAGGATTGCAAATTCAACTAATTTGGTAGAAAATTAAGTTTTTTATAGACTTCATATTTTGGTGTTGAAAATTCCACTGAACTCTTTCTTGATTTAAAATTCTACTTTTTTGACAATTCCTATTTTTGGTTTTAAAATTCATCTTTTTTAATAGAAATTTTTGTAGTAAAAAATTCTTTTTTTTTTTTAACTGAAGTAAAGCTATTCCATTTGTGGTTGAATATTGATATTTGTAGGTGATGATTGATCTTTTCTAGTTGAAAATTCGTCTTTTTTGGTAGAAACCTAAGCTTATTAGTTTGCAAATTCCTCTTTTTTGGTTAATAATTCAACTCTTTGGTTGAAAATCAACTTTTTTTAAATAATTTATATTTTATGGTTAAAAATTCATATGTCTAACAGAAAATTCCTCTTCTGGCTTGAAAATTCAAAAATTTGAATGAACTTTTTTTCTTTCTTGACTGAAAAATCTTTATTTGTTGAAAATTCATCCTTTTAGTTGGAAAAATATCATTTTAGTTGACCAATCATCTTTTTCGTTGCAAATTTGAATATTTTGTTGAATTTTTTTTTTATTGAGAGTTAAGTTTTTGTACTGAAAATGTAACATTCACCGCTTGGGTTACAAATGTATTTTTTTCAATTGATAATTCAACTATTTGTCTGAAAATTCATGTATTTTGTAGAAAATTCGTCTTTTTTAGTATGAAATTAATCTTTTTGGTTGAAAATGCATAATTTGATTCTAAAATTCACCTCTTTTGATAGAAATTTCATATTTGTAGGTTGAGAGATCAACTGTTTGATTAAAAAATCAACTATTTTGTTTGCAAATATAATTGTCGAGTCGAAAATTCAACTATCTTTTAAAAAATTAATCTTTTTAGTTTGAAAATTTAACTGTTTGGTTAAATATGCAACTGTTTTTGGTTGGACTTTTAATCTTTTTTTATTAAAAATTCGACCATTAGATTGAAAATTTATCTTTTATGGTAGAGAAGTAATCTTTTTTGGTTGAAATGAATAAACAAAATCAGGGTGTCTACTCTCTTAAACTGAACCAGTGAAATTGTCACTGGTTGAATCAGTATTTTTAATTATCACTGGTGAACCAGTGTTTTTTTACTTTGACTGGACGAACCAGTTAGTGATTCAACTAAAATAGCGCTACTGATTCTACCAGTGACGCCAAATGATAGATTGAACAAGTGATATAGCGCCCCACGCGGGCGAGACATGAACTTCCAGTCGTCTGGTACGCGCGCGTCGCCGGTCAGGTCTTGGCATTTCTCGAGTGAAAACGAACCTTATTGTGGACTAGTGTTTGTTTTATAAATATTTGGCGCCTGGCTGCAATGAGCTGGGGATATAATATCTTTCGCTTGACAGTGGGAGATCCCTGGCCATGGGTTTGAATTTGAGCAACGCGACACGTTAACATAACGACGAGTCTTTCCACAATCAGGCGCAACATATTATATCCCATTATATTGCAGCCCGGTCTTCATTTATTGTTGTGAGGATAAAGTGAGGTTTTTAAAACTTAATTTTACAACTATTACCACAAAAGTGCGATGAATGATAAGTGCCATACCTAAACAGCTGACAGGCGACAAGGCGTACGACCAGGTGACTACTGGTACTGAGAAACCAGTGAACCTCACTGATTAAACCAGTGTCGGAACTTCACTGAATGAACCAGTGAATTCTCACTGATTGTCAGTGACACACTTCTAGCTATTTCAACCAGTGAGATTTCACTGGAAATCAGTGAGATTTCACTGGTTCATTTTAAGAGAGTACTTTATCTGGAAAACCTGGAATTTTCAGGCATTATTTATATACCTAGAAAAACATGGAAATGTTAGGGAATTTTTTTTTAAAGTCAGGGAATTTTTTCGAGAGCGTGCTTAAATTTTTTTTTAATTTTAGTATAAAATTGAATGACAATGATTTTTCAATTGTAAATGTATAGCTTTATATTACTGTATTTAACTATTTTGTTGTTTTTTATTTAAAAATTCAACTATTTCGTTGAAAATCTGTGTATTTTGTTGAAAAATCGTCTTTTTGGTAGAAAATCGTCTTTTTGGCAGAAAATAAATCTTCTTGTTTAAAAATAATCTTTTTGGTTGAGCATTCCAATATTCCAGTTAAATATTCATCATTTTAGTTGAAAATTCATCTTTTTGTTGAAAATAAAACTACTTGGTTAAAAGTTAATCTCTTTTATTGAAAATTCATTTTGTTTGGTTTAAAACTCATCTATTCAAATTGAAGATTCATCATTTTAGTTGAAAATTCATCACTTCGTTTAAAAATTGTTTTGATTTGTATTGATTTGTATATACACCCTGAAAATTATAATTTATAATTTATAATTTGAAATTGTTTTATTCCGTTTATACAAGATTCTATGTTAATAATGTTGCACGACTAAAATTCTGGCCCTTGAATTTTAATTCCAGGGAAAATGAAAAATTTCATGAGAGAAAAATCAGGGAAAAGTCAAGTAATTTTGAAAATTATGTTTTTTCGGCCACCCTAATCTTGTTCTTAATATGTTTATAAAAAATTTGTATTATATAAAACTATTTTGAATATCTTTATAAACGGGAGTTTTTTCAGCGACTTTTATTTCCGTGTATGTCATTCGGTCATTAAATATACCCAAATTGCGAAGCTACCGTTATACGAATCGCCTCGTAGCTGGAAAATGAATGTGTCAATGGCAAAATATTCACAGTTAGGAATTTGCAGGTATTAACTGAAAATGTAGACTCAGTAAAGAAACATCGGTGTGATGTATATTATGCTGTTCTAAATAGTCTCATAGAGGCTTTAGAAATGACTGATAATAGAAATGAGTTTATATAGGTGTATGAGTATATAGGCGACACATTGTCATGTGGCGTTTCATTTTATTACAGCAATTTGCTCAAAAGGTCTGCAATTTTTCAATTTGGGTTACAAATAAAGTATTCAATTTATTTTTATACGATTTTAAATTTTCCTTTGCAACATACACAACCAAATGGCTGAATTTTCATCTAAAAAAATCAATTTTCCACCCAGAATGGCATAGTTAAATCTTCAGTTAAGAAATAATTTTGTAATATTGTAATATTGTTACTATATCAACCAAAACATATTTTAATTTTAATTCCAAAACAGTTGAATTCAACCAAAAAAGACGAATTTTGAACAAAACAGTTGAGTTTTCGACCAAAAAGGATACTTTTTAACAAAATTGTTTAATTTTCAACAAAGTAGAATAATTTTCAACCAACACTGGAACAGTTAAATTTTGAATTAAAACAATTAATTTTCAGCAACATTGTTACATTTTTTACTAAAGAGATGAATTTTTAACTAAAATAATGAATCTTCAACCCAAAAAATTAATTTTTAGCAAAGTAGTTCAACTTTCAATTAAATAGTTGAATTTTCAACAAAAATAATGATTCTTCAACTGAAATGGTTAAATGTCCAGTCAAAAAATCAATTTTCAACTAAAGAACAACAACAAAGTAGTGAAATTTTCAACCAAAGAGATTAATTTTCAACTAAAATGATGCACCTTCAACCAAAAAAGGAATTATAAAGAAAGTAGTTCAACTTTGAACCAAGTAGGTGCATTTTCCATTAAAAACTGAATTTTTTACCAACAGGATTAATTTTCTACCACAAAAGACGAATTTGCAAAAAAATACATGAATTTTCAGCCAAAACAGTACATTTTCAACCATGTAGTTGAATTTTCTACCATGACTTTTACAAAATTTAAAAAAGTATAGTCTGATACTATCATTCGGTAGTGTAAATTTCAAACAAGAGGTCAAGAAATTCGTGTTTAAAAAGTTTTGTTGTAACAGTTAATAAAGGTACCTTCGTTTGTTTAATCATTTTTTGGTTTATTTTCAACTTGATGACAAAACTTTGGAATTTTCTATGTCGATAAATAAAGGCAAACATTTTTCTCTTAAAATTTCCTAAGGAATGCTAGTTTGCATTAAAGAAGATATATTTGCTATTATTAGGCATAATGATATCAATGAGTAACCATTTTTATCACTTATAATTTTATGACAGTATACGTTCATGAGTCTACTTGGTGATTATGATGATAAATATTTCCATTATGATTGTAAATTGGAACCAATGATATATATCTCCCGAGGATATTTTCCGATTTAAAAAAACTGTTTAAAAAATTCTTTTCATATAGTGATAGTGATTCTAGATCACGTGGTACTTTTTCAAAACATTTAGCATTGTCATGCAATCGCAAACTATTTCCGACAGGCACTCCTACATCAATTTTTTTTAATGATAAATAACAGTTGCCAATTTAACAAAGACTCTTTGTCATTGAGAACTTTTTACGCTCCAACAGCTTCTTTCTTTTTTACTATAAAACCACAAAGATCATTTGAAGAGTTAACAGTCACATTAACCCCATGATAGTGACATATCTCTTCGGGGAAAATTTCATGGCTTTATTAAGTTATTTAAACACCCATCTATATACCATATATTAGGGTGATTTTTTTGGGGCTTTTTTTTAATTCTACTTGGCACCCTTACCAATTGTTCCGTTTGCAGCGAAAATTACCTCTAATTTGTTTCAGAATTTTACAAAAATATTTAGAGGTCGCTCAAGGTCATTTTAGGGCAAAAATGCTCATTCCTAATTAAATTGACGCTATTCATTCATTATTCATTTCTGGCGTGTATGAATTGTGTTCCTTACAATTCACTATTGCACTCCAATTTTTTTCAGATTTTTACAATAACATTCAGTGGTCACTCAAGGCCATTTTAAGGCAAAAATGGTCATTCCTAATTAAATTGACGCTATTTATTGATTATTCATTCCTTATGCGTGTGAATTTTGTTCTCTACAAGTCAATATTGCACTCCGATTTTTTTTCAGACTTTTAGAATGACATTCAAAGGTGGCTCAAGGTCATTTTCTTAATAAAATGTTGATTCAATTAAATTTTCTCTAGTTCTTTTTTGAGAAACAGTGTCAATT
Organism: Andricus curvator; assembly: GCA_932195095.1. Taxonomy (NCBI): domain Eukaryota; kingdom Metazoa; phylum Arthropoda; class Insecta; order Hymenoptera; family Cynipidae; genus Andricus; species Andricus curvator. Next base: position 44,909 of record CAKNYM010051214.1, on the reverse strand, counting down.
TATTCATTGCGGCAGAAAGATTAGTGAAAAGGTTCAATAACTGCGTGTAATATTACTTTGGGGTCATTCAAGGTCATTTTGTGAAAAATGGTCATTCAAACCTTTTTTCTTGTTCATGGTAGTTATTTTTTTTTAATTTTGCTGCAAATTAAAAATAGAAAATGTTAAAAACAGTAGAATATCGCAGCTTTATTAATACATGATCAAGTTTCGTTTTCAAATTGTAATTCTTATAAATTAATTATCATAAGTGCAGAAGAAGGGGTAATGATTTACCTTTTAGAAAAGAAAGAGGAAAACTTAGTTGGCGATAAACTACCATCTAATATGCAAGTGTTAGCACTGTTTTTTCATTATCACAATTTTCAAAAAGCTCTTTTTTTAAATGACCTTGAATGCCCTTCAAATAATATGACAAACATTTATCAAACAACTTGGCTAATTTTTTTTGCCGAAATGAATAAATTGAAACTGCGCCTTCTCTATAGGAAAAAAAACTAGAGAAAATTTAATTAAATCAAAATTTTATTAAGAAAATGACCTTGAGACACCTTTGAATGTCATTGTAAAAATCTGAACAAAATTTGAGTGCAATATTGACCTGTAAAGAACAAAATTCATACGCGTCAGAAATGAATAATCAATAAATAGCGTCAATTCAATTAAGAATAGCCATTTTTCCTCTAAAATGGCCTTGAGCGACCTTTGAATGTTATTGTAAAAATCTAAAAAAAACTGAGTGCAATATTGAATTGTAAGGAACAAAATTCATGCGCACCAGAATTGAATCATCAATGAATAGCGTCAATTTAATTAGGAATGAGCATTTTGCCCTAAAATGGCCTTGAGCGACCTCTAAATATTTTTTTTTTAATTCTGAAACAAATCAGAGGTCATTGTTTTGGCAAAAGGAACAATTTGTAGGGGTGCCAAGTTAAATTAAAAAATAAGCCCAAAAAAAATCACCCTAATATATATATGTATATCAAGGAGGCCGCAGTTCAGCGAAAACATGAAAATCAGGGAAAAGTCAGGGAATTTTGATGGTCAGGAAAAGTCAGGGAATTTTTGTAGGAGAAGAATCAGGGCTGCCACACAGTCACTTTTAGTCACTTCTTTTTCTCAAATCACTTTTTAGCCGATTTTTAAAAATAAAGTCACTTTTCTTTCAATAAATTAACTCTTGGGTTAACCTCTATTGAATTCAAGTCTATACCCAATTTTCTGAATACTCTTGAATCCTTTTTTGAGATATTTTAGGCCTTAGGCTATTTTAAAATATTCCTCTAATTTTCAACAGATTTCAATCACTTGAAGGAATTTCAAAGGATTTTTAAGATATTAGAGTATTTTTTTAAATGCCAAGGACTTTTCAAGAGCTTTAAAAAGTTTTGAGGAATTTCAAAATATTTGGAAGGATTTGAAATATTTTAGGATATTTTTAAAAAATCCTCAAATTTTCAACAGATTTCAATCATTTGAATGAATTTTAAAGAATTTTTAAGATAATAGAGTATTTTTTTAAATGGAAAGGAATTTTCAAGAGTTTTAAAAAGTTGTAAGGGATTTCAAAATATTTCGAAGGATTTGAAATATTTTTAAGTATTTTAAAAGATTTCAAGGAATTTTTAATAGATTTCAATCATTTGAAGAGATTCCAAAGGATTTTTAAGATTTTAGTGTATTGTTAAAAATTCCAAGGAATTTTCAAGAGCCTTAAAAAGTTTAAAGTGATTTGAAAAGATTTCAACGGATTTTATATATTTCAGGGTATTTTAAAAGGCTACAAAGTATATTCAAGAGATTTAAAAATTTTCAAGAGTGTATTTTTGAAAATTTCAAGGAATTTTTAAGAGCTTTGAAAAGATTCGAGGGATTTCATAAAATTTCAATAATAATATTTCAATAAAATAAAATTTCCTAAGGGATTTTAAAGAGCTTGAAATATTGTAGGGCGTTTAAAAAGATTCCAAGGAATTTTTAATTAATTTCAAGAATTTGAAAGGTTTTCAAAGGATTTAAAATATTTTTGGGCATTTTAAAAAGTTTCAAGTGATTTTAGAGGATATTAATATTATTTTATTATACCATTAAGCCATTTCCCTTTCGGGGTAGGCGTGACTTGCTCGGTTGGAGAATAGTAGTGTATAGGTTGAATAGGTATATAGGTGTAAGGTTGTAAGGTATGTATGCATGTAGGTATATAGGTATAAGGTAGATAGGTATATGGATGTTAGGTATAAATATTTCAGATTGATCTGGAATTCTCGTGTTATTTATTTAAATGACACGTTTATTCCGCAACACTGCTCCGACCCAGGTTGCTGATCAATCTCTCTAGCGATCACCCCAAGTGAAGAGCCTCACAAAATTGTTATGTATGGTTCTCCACTTGGGCCCATTAGTATCCAAGGTCTTTGTTTCAGGCGCCATTCATTCTACTGTCACTCTGTTTACAAACTATTTGTCGCCACACTTTTCTGTCCTGGCATACTACTCTAGCTTCCTTCACGTCCATGCATTTTTTCATGCAAGCTCTTGTGTTTCTATGGCTTCTTATGTCTCTACGGATCAATGTCTCATTTACAGATTCTAACCATTCTTTCGGCGGTCTACCTCTGGGCATTCTACCATTTACTTTACCTTTATACACTTGTTTGGTCAGTCGTTCACCTTTCATTCTTTCAAGATGTCCGAACCATCTTAACTGATTTCTTTCCCATATGTCAACTAGTGTCTCTCCTGTACCACATTCTTTGAGGATAGTCTCGTTTCGGACTTTGTCCATCAGTGTTTTCCCGCATATTATGCGCAGAGGTTTCATGCCGATCGCGTTAATTTTACTCCTGTCCTTTTCTTGACAGGTCCATGTCTCGCTACCGTATAGTACAGTCGGTACGAATATAGAATTATGTATGGCCATTTTAGCTTTTTTTGATATGTTTTTATTTGTGAGGATGGATCCTACTCTACCGATAACCTGTCTACCCTTATTTATGCGCCTATCTAACTCCCAATCTATTTTTCCGTCGCTAGTGAATAGACTACCTAGATACACGTACTGGTCAACTTGTTCTAACCTCTCATCATTTATGATAATGTTGCATATTGTTTTCTCACTTTTTCCCTCAAACACCATGATTTTTGTTTTATTTACGTTAATTTTGATTCCCATGTCCTTCATGCTTGTATTAAGTTTATTCAACATGCTTTGCAAATCCTCGACTGATTCTGCCATAACAATCTTGTCATCTGCGAAAGCTAACCCACGTACCTTGACTGTTTGGAGATCTACACCTTCTTCGTCGAAGAGTGCAGTTCTTAGACACTTATCCATGAATATGATAAATAGCCACGAGGACATAACGCATCCTTGTTTCACGCCTTGCATAATATCGAACCAGTCACTCAGTTTCCCGTTTACCCTTACGCTCGCTTTACTACCTGTATATATTGTTTTTATTGCTTGCAGGAGCCCTCCATTTACTCCGTACTCTTTAAGAACTTCCCAAAGTTTACTTCTATTTACCGTGTCAAATGCTTTTTCTAGGTCAATAAATGCACAGAAAACTTTCTTTCCTACTCTCAAGCTTTTTTCTGTGATCTGTCTTAGGCTAAATATCTGATCTGTACATGATCTTCCTGGCATAAATCCACTTTGGACTTCCCATATCTTTTCTTCTGTAATTTCCATTACCCTACGAATAAGTATTTTTGAGTATATTTTACTTACGGTACTTAGTAGACTGATACCTCTGTAATTGCTGCAGTTGCTTTTGTCTCCCTTTCTTTTGTATATTGGTACGATAATCGCTTTTCTCCAATCGTCCGGGACTTCTCCCGTCTCGATACATAAATTTATCAATTCGCACAACCTGTGAGGTATGTACTTCAAGATTCAAATGTTTAAAGGTATTTCCGAAGATTGTAATGAATTAAAAAAATTGTAAGGTATTTCTAAAAATTCCAAGCAATTTTCAAAAGCTTTAAAAGTTTCAAAGGATTTCAAAATATTTCTAAGGATTTGAAATATTTTAGGGTATTTTAAAAGATTCCAAAAATTTTCAATAGATTTCAATAATTTGAAGGGATTTGAAAGGATTTGAAAGAATTTAGAGTATATTTTAGAATTTCAAGGAATTTTCAAGAACTTTAAAACGCTTCAATGGATTTCAAAGCATTTGAAATATTTTAGGGTATTTTAAAAGATTCTAAAGTATTTTCAAGAGATTTCAAATGTTTTTTAAGGATTTCAATGATTTTAAGGTATTTTCAAAGATTTTAAAGAATTTAAAAATGGTTCAAGTATTAAAAAAATTCAAAGGAATTTTCAACAGCTGTAAAAAACTTCCAGGGATTTCAAAAGATTTCAAAGTGTTTTAAACATTTTAAGGGTTTTTAAAAGATTCAAAAGTATTTTCAAAAGGTTTAAAAAAATGCAAGGGATCTGCGAAGATTTCAATGATTTTAAGGGATTTTAAAAGCTGCCAATGTGTTATATAAATTTTCCAGAGATTCCAGAGATTTTTTTAGAAAAAAAAAGAAAAATCAATTAAAAAATTTTATAATTTATAGCTTCATCTAGTCTGAAAAGACGTTAAAAGTTTCCGTTATTCTCTAATGATAACACAGATTCCTTTGAAAATTTGATTAGTCACATCTAGCATAATAGTGCGTATATTTTCTGAAATAAAGTTTCTTCCCTCGATCTCTCTAGTAGCTTAATGGGAATAGCAATTGACCGGAAATCAGAAGTTCTGTGGTTCGAATCCCAACGGATCGAAAGGAAAAGATCTTTTTTTTCAGAAAAAAAAAATTAATTGAAAAAAATTTCAATTCATAGCTCCATCTAGCCTGAAAAGACGTTAAAAATTTCTGTTATTCTCTAATGATAATACAGATACCTTTAAAAATTTGATTTGTAACATCTAGCATAATAATGCGTATATTTTCTGAAATAAAGTTTCTTCTCTCGATCTCTCTAGAAGCTTAATGGGAAAAGCAGCTGACCGGAAATCAGAAGTTCTGTGGTTCGAATCCCAGCGGAGCAAAAGGAGAAGATCTTTTTTTCAGAAAAAAAAATTAATTAAAAAAAAATTGTATTCATAGCTAGTCTGAAAAGACGTTAAAAATGTCTGTTATTCTCTAATGATAATACAGATTCCTTTAAAAATCTCAATCTCTTAAAAATCTTTTCTTTCAATTCCACCTAACGGGTAATTAGTAAACCACATTCTAAGAATTTATTTTTTTGGACTAATTTTTTAAACTCGAATTCTCCTATTTCTTTACTTGCAGATTTCTAATTTGTATCTGCAGCCTCCGAGCATCAGTAATATCCCGAGAGTATGAAAGAAGCCAATTAGTGAACCCAAGAGCATAACGTTTGTGCATACTTTTTGTCTTGAAGCACTTGACAGCAAAATGACTTAATATTTCTTGAAGCAAGGGACTTTGCTCTTCGTGGAACGAAACAAATTTGCCTTCCTGAGAATTAGAATCTTATGTCACTTAAAGAAAATCAGTTACAACTGAAGAGCCATTTTTCAAATCAAATCTCTCGATTTATTATATGAGAAATACCGGGAATTAATCGGGAACATTATCAAATCACAATATGAAAGCATGCACAATATTTACCAAAATAATAAATTTAAAAAATAAAATAGAAGGAAGGGGATTTGATTGGTTGCCTTCTCATTTTTCTTTTCTCTTTTTTATTTTTGTCCAAAGAAACAAATTTTTGTTTTTTTGTTTTTAGGAATTGCAATAGGAGCATTTTGTGGTGGTTGTCCAAATTTGATCGTTAGATTCTTGTTTTATTTTCAGGAATTCTATACAATAATTTGAGTATTGGACGTTAAACGGGATTTTAATTTGATTTTAATCTAATTTAAAATTCTTAAATTTCAAGTTCCAAGAGAATGGACAAATTTTCTTCTGATTCCTGGGAAAATTTCAAATGATTTTTTTATTTTGAAAAATTATCTTTAAGAGAATTTTTTCGAAACATTTCAAAAGATTTTCAAAATTTTATTAAAAGAATCTGGAAGATTTTAAGGTAATTTTTCTAATTATGCAGATTTTTTTTAATTGTAGGAAAATACTATCATTTTGAAAGATATTTAAAAAGTTTAGAAATTTATGCGACATTTTTTTAAATGTTAGGAAAGATTGGAATCATTATAAAAAATATTTATAAGGTTTAAAAGTTTTGAAAAGATTAAAAAATAATTAAAATTTTGAAATTATTCCAAAAAAATTCAAAGCAAAATGTAAGTTTTTGAAGATTTTGAACGCAAATTTCAAAGCTTTTAAAGAATTTTGAAAGGTTTCAAGAAAACAATTTTTCCTAAGATTCTTGGGAAAATTATAAATGATTTTCTATTTTGAAAAAATAATTTTGAGAGAATTTTACGAAAAATTTCAAAAGATTTCCAAAATTGTTAAAAAGAATCCGGAAGATTTTAAGACAATTTGGCTAATTATGCAGAAATTACAAAAAATAATATAATTTTAAGATATTTAGCTGGTTTAGAAATTTATGTGAAATTTTTTTTTAATTTTGGAAAAATTTGCATAATTTTAAAAGATATTTATAAGGTTTAAAGGATTTAAAAAGGTTAAAAAATAATTCATCATTTGAAACTATTCCAAAAAATTTCTAAACAAAATGTAAGATTTTGAAGAGTTTGAAAAACAGTCAAAGCTTTTTGAGAATTTTGAAAGGTTGAAAGAAAACACAAAAGTTTTCTCAGGATTCTTGGTCTTTTCTGGTTAAATGCTTTGATGTTAATTGTTTTTTGTCTACTGGTCTAAAATCAATATTTTTTTAATATTGGTTTTTATTTCTAAATTGTTTTTTTTTTACAATTTAGAAATAAAAATGAATATTAAAAAAATATTGATTTTAGACCAGTAGACAAAAAAGAATTAACATCAAGGTATTTAATACATTTGATCTAGTCAAAACCATAACATCAAAGAATACTTTTCTCGTTAAATTCAACTGTAATTTGTTAACAAAATTTTGTGTTGAAATTGTAAATTTTTAATTAAAAAAATTAATTTTCATAAAAAGAACGAACTTTCAACCAGTTGACTTCTACCGAAAAAAACGAATATTTAAACAAATAGTTAAATCCTCAACCAAAAATCTGAATTTAAAAGAAACAAGATTAATTTTCTAACCATAAAGACGTATTTTTAACAAAATACATGAATTGTTCACCAAGAAGTTGAATTTTAAACTTCTAAACGATACGTTTTTAACCAAAATGGAGTAGTTAAATTTTGAGATACAAAAATTAATTTTCAACCCAAAAAAACTAATTTTCAAGAAAAAAGTTAATTTTTCAACCAAAGAGGTTAATATAAAAAAAAATTAATTTTTAACAAATTAGTTCAACTTTCAAATAAGTATTTCAATTCTCAACTAGAAAGACGAATTTTTAACTAAATAGTTAAATTTCCAACCAAAAAGATGAATTTGCAACAAAATACATCATTTAAAAAATATAATTGTTGAATTTTGAAGCCAAAAGTTGAATTATCTTCAAAACAGTTGAATTTTCAACCCAAAAATGTGATTTTCAAACTAAAAATTCAATTGTCTGTTGAATAGCTTACTTTTTAACCAATTAGTTGAATTTTCAACCAAAAATATAAATTTTCAACAAAAAAATGATTTATCCAACAAAATATGTAAATTTTTATCTATAGCATAATGAATCTTCAACTAAAAATACATTTTGGAAAAAGTAGTTCAACTTTTAACCAAGTGGTTGATTTTTCAACCAAAGAAGACGAATTCTTAACAAAACACGTAATTGTTGATATTTCAACCAAAAAAGATTTTAATTTGAAATAAAAAATATGCAGTTGAATTCTTGCGAAAAAGACGAATTTTCAATCAAATAGTTGAATCCTCAAACAAAACGGATTATTTTTTCAACCAAACAGTTGCATTCTTAACAAAATTAAAAATATCTGTTTTCAACTAAAAAAGGAATAGTTACATTTTTAGTTTAAAAAATTAATTCTGAAAAAAGAAAACAATTTTCAACAAAATAATTAAATTTTCAACCAAAGAGATGAATTTTTTTAAATGTAGTTCAATCAAGTAGTTGGATTTTTGACCAAAAGAGATTACTTTTTTTTTAAATAGTTGCATTGTCAAGAAAATAATGAAATTTGTTTAAGTTCCTTGCAAACATGGGAGAAAATTAATTCTTTAAAAAGGGGAAAATAGGGGAATGGGAGAAGTGAAGTCGGAAATATAAAAGAGGTTTTAAAACTTAATAAGTTCGTAACGTTACTTTCACTTGCACTTATAATCGACATAAGATTAAACCTAATGACCAATTGACCATTCTATATAAAACTCATCCTTCCTATGATTTTTTCAACCCACACTTCTAATTCTCTTCTAATCAATTTTGCTTTTCAATATTTCCTTTAAATGTCGACAACTCAATAAATTGATATCATTAGTTAGCATTCTACTTCTAACTCTGGAAGCACCATTTTTGATGAATATAATTGTATTTTAGGACAAAAAATATCAACAATTCTGCTCTATAATTTTCTCTAATTACTAAGTATTATTTCTTCATCGGTCATCATTATTCCGTTTCCTGAAAGATCAGGAGGCACCGCATTAAAAATAAAAGGAACCATTTTTTAGGATCTTGCGACGTTCATCTTCACAGATTAATGGGATTTGTACAATTCGCCTAATTATACCTGTGTGACCTTCCGAAATCTTCCTCCATCAGGAGGCGATCACCGTTCATAAATTTCCGTTACACCAGTGACATTCATTTCTGAGATTTTTTACACTGAAAAGGTGTTAATTTTGACTCTAAAAAGTATACTGAGTTATCTTCACGTTTACTTAGGCAGTCCAAATATTTATTTTCAAAGGAAGAAAGAAAATAAAGAAATAGAAAGAAATTTCTATGAAATATTTGAAATAGTTTAGGGTATTTTTAAAAATTCCATGGAATTTTCAAGATTAAAAATTGCCAAGGATTTTAAAGTATTTGAAATATATTGGGGCATTTTTAATAGATTTCAATAATTTATCGTGATTATCAAAAATTTTTAAAGCTTTTAGGGTGTTTTTAAAAATTCTAAGAAATTTTCAAGAGTTTTAAAAATAAAGAAAGAAAAAGCGATAAAGAAATACTCACTACACTGTTTGACATTTTTTTAGCAATGACACTATTTAGCTACTAATTCGAAAAAAATTACACAAAAGACATTTTTTTTACAATTTTCTGCTAATGCCCCTATTTCTTTATTTTTACCTGGAAAAAATATTTTTGAACTTCTTCGCCAATTGGCTAAAATCAGATGTCCGCCACTCAACTAATCACAACATACCTCAAGATTGTCTCAGAGGCTGATTAGGGGCCGTGGATAAATTGCGTAATTTTTGTTCTGAAATTTTGAACCGCTAATTTTTTTCGTGAATTTAGTTAGGATTCATCCAAAAATAATGTTAAAATCGAACCAAAAAGACGAATTTTCAACCCAGAAAGATTTTTCAGTGAATAAAGAAAAACAAATTTCATCCAAAATGTGAAATTTTTTAAACCAAAAACATGAGCTTTCAACCAAACAGTGGAATTTTCAACCAAATCCTTAAATTTTCAACGAAGAAGATTACTTTCCTACCAAAAAAGATCAATCCTGAACAAAATACATATGTACATTTTTACCCAGTAGTTGAATTTTCTTCCAAGGAGATTAATTTTCTACGAAAAAGACGAATTTTCAACAAATTACATAATTTTTTCACTAAACAATTTGTACAATGGATATGCTGTTAATCTAAATTTTATTGAGGAGAATTCATTTTCAATTAAAACAAAAATTCTACATAACAGTTTAATTTTGTACAAAATAGTTGAATTCTACGCCAAATTGTTGAATTTTCAATCCAAAAGGACTAATTTTCTATAAAACTGTTTAATTTTCAACCCAAGAATATGAATTATCAACAAAAAAGTTAATTTACAACCAGTCAGTTGAATTTTAAACCAAAAAGGTTAATTTGCAGTTAAAAAAATAATTTCTTACCAAAGAAAAAACAAATTATTAACTAAAATTATGAATCTTCAACCAAAAAGTGAACTTTTAAGGAAGTAGTTCAATTTTCAACGAATAAATTGAATTTTCAACCTAGAAAGATGATTTTTCAACGAAAAATATGATAGTTGATGCCTCAACAAATTAATATTTTAATTAAAAATAAAAAAACAGTTGCATTCAACCAGAAAAGATGAATTTTTAACAAAATACTTCAATCCTCAGCTAAAACAGATTAATTTTCCAATCAAACAGTTGCATTTTTAACCAAAAAAATTGATTTTCTACAACAACAAAAAAAACACGAATTTTGAACAAATTACATAATTTTTCCACCAAAATGTTCAATTTTCTACCAAATTGTTGAATTTTCTACAAAATAGTTGGATTTTCAACCCGAAAATGTGAATTTTCAACAGAAAATTTAATTTTCAACCGAAATAGATTAAATTTTAACCATACAGAAAGAGATTTTCAAACCAAGAAGATGAATATTCAACAAAATAGTTGAATTAAAAAAAAAATTTGTTAGCCAAGAAAGAAAAAACTTTCAATCAAAGTGATAAAATTTTAAGCCAAAAAAGACGGATTATCAACAGCAACAAAAAACAGTTGAATTTTTAACCAAGAAGTATGATTTTTTAACAAAATTGTTGAATTTGGAACAGAATAATTAAATTTTGAACCGAATGATAAAATTTTCTGATTGGGTTCTATTAATTCAGTTCGCATTAAAGTCGAAAAATGAGTAAAGGGGGAAAGACTGTGAAGTCTGCGATAAATACATTTTTTTATTTTAATAGACTAAATAATAAGATTTTAAATAAATAATTTAAAATAAAATTTTAAATTAATTACACTTCGGGTATGTCTCACAATCATTTTGAGTCCAAAAAGAAAAAACTCGTTTAGGCCTTTTTTGAGAAAACTTAATTTTTTATTTTTCTAAGGGGTTAATCAACATATTTTCATGAAAATAGGTTAAAAAATAATATTTTATTGGTTTGCAATGTTTAGTTTAGCATACAAAATAGGGCTTTAGCTGCTGAACATCTTGCGACAACTGAAACCGTTCAATAAATCTGAAAAATGGAAGAAAAAGTGGAGAAACAAGATTTTTTTAAAAACTTTTTCCTTTCCAATATAAATTTTAGGCTGCAAAAGTAATTTTTTGTGAATAATTTTTTTTTATTAACAATTTAAGGGTTAAGCAATAACTTCTCTCCTATGTATGGCTGGTGAAAGTTGCCAGTAGATAAATGAAAGATTCAATTTCGAGTAAATCTAAAAAAAATCGATGTACTAGCTCTAATAGGATCGAAATTATGGCTTTCTGAAAATGACCTTTTTTGTTGAATTTTATTAAACATCTTTTTTTTTAATTTTTGGTGATGAGTTAGGTTATCATTTTCTTAAAATACAAGATACAAAGTATTATAAGAGCATTTTTCCATGTTTCGTTCTCCAGAAACGAGAAATTAAAAAAAGGATGTTTAACAAAATTAATCTAATAGGACCGAAGTTATGGCCTTCTGAAAATGACACTTTGTTATTAAATTGTGTTAAACATCATTTATTAAATTTTCTGTTCCTGGAGAATGAAAGATGGAAAAATGCTCTTATAATATTTTTTGTCTTATATTTGAAGGAAATGATAACTTAACTAATTACGAGAAGTTAAAGAAAAGTGATATTTAAAAAAATTAAATAAAAAAGGGTAATTTTTAGAAGGCCATAATTTAGGTCCTATTAGAGCTAGAAAATATGTTGATTGACCTCTTTTAAACAATAAAAAATAAAGTTTTCTTAACAACGCTCCAAACGATTTTTTTATTTTTGGACCCGAAATGATTGTGAAGGCCTGTAATGATATAAGGTCCCGGAAGCTGGAATTACAACATTGTCATATCGATATGGGCACTATGCCATAATTTAGTGCCTATTTAGTGCTAATTTATGCTGCAGAAAAAAAATTTTGTGCCCGGTAATTTTGGTCAAAAACATGTAGTAGTGCCAGCTTCAGCTGAAGCCACAACTCCGGTATGCGAAACTCGGAAACTATTAATGATATCAAATTCTCCTTTGCGCAG
>CAKNYM010051214.1:0-17724 GCA_932195095.1 Andricus curvator | reverse complement strand
GGTCAAATTTTACACAAATCTAATACCTTCTCTAGATGAGAATGTAATAATAATTAGTTCGTATGTAAAATGTATACAAACATATGTCAATTGATTTATTATGAATCTTGATAAAACTTACAATTTAGCTAAAATTGCTAGTTTTTTATTTAAAATTTCAATCTTTTTTTGTTCAAATATCGAACCATGTATTATATTTTTCGATGAGAATTTATCTTCTTTGGTTGAAAATTCGGGTGAAAGTTGAACAATTTTTGTTAAAACTTCTTTTTTTTTGTTGAAGATTCATAATTTTAGTTGAAAATTCGTCTTTTTTGGTAGAAAATTAATCTTCTTGATTGAAAATCACCCTCTTGTTTAAAAATATATAATTTTATTTGAAAATTCATCTTTTTGGTTAGAAATGTACTTATTTTGTTGAAAATTCGTCTTTTTTTAAATGAATTCTACTGTTTTTTTATATTAAATTAAAATAATTTCTGGTTATTATATCAACTATTACATTTTTTGTTAAGAATTCATCTTCTTTAGTCAGAAAAATTCAACCATTTGGTTAAAAGTTGAACTACTTTCTTAAAAATTCATTTTTTTCGTTGAAGATTCATAATTTTAGTGGAAACGTCGTCTTTTTGGTAGAAAATCTTTCTTCTTGGTTACTTTTTTGCCAAATTATTGTTACTTTTCGGTTACTTTTTTGAGAGAAGTATGGTTACTATTTTTTTAAGCTTGAGCAGTTCCGAGCTCTGGAAATGATACATTTTGCAGGGTAGTTGAGAATAAAATTTAATGCAAAATAAGAAACAAATATTAAAGTAATCACTATAAATAAAATTCGTACTTTATATTGCAATACCTGGATAAGCAATCCCAGACCGAGGTACATAAATAAATATAATATACATTTGATATAATAGAGTTGAACATAATGTAGAAAAGTTCGCATATTCGACAAACTCGAGTGCGAAGCACGAGATACGTGATGAGAATGTGTTCGTTAAAGCCGAAGGAGCTTTAACAAAAGAGAATTCACAATCACCAAATTACAGTTGTCGATGCTTTGATCTTTAAGTTTAAAAGGTCTGTGCCCAAATGTGGGGGAAATACAATGACCATGCGCGTAGCGCGACGTAAATGCATTATCGAGCGCGAAAACCCCACAGTGCGCGATGAAAATGTGCCCGCGCAGCGGCAGATTGTTTAAAATTACTTTCAATTCACTAAAATTTGTTTTTAATTCACTTTAAATTTTCATGAATTTCATGGAATTCGTCTCTTTTCCCTTAAATTCCTCTATATTTAATGTTCTAGTAGGACGCTTTTTTACTTTTTTAAAAGTAAATTAGGCTGTGGTAGCCCTGAAAATAATAAATAAAATATTTATATTTTATAATATTTTGGTCTTTAAATATGAATGGTCGTTTTTTAAAATAAAATTGGCCGCCTTTTCAGAAAAATGCTCGCCATTTGAAAAATCGGGTCATTTGACGGTTCCCCCTCTAGGTATGCTCTCTCTAGATAACAAGACGTCAGCTTTTGAAATTGTTATTTTTTATTTTGATTCTTATGCTTGTAATGCAGTTTTCAGATATATTTATTATGTTGAATCGTCTGCGACATGTTAAAATGTAAACATTAATTAACATAGATTGACCTAATTTTTATTCTAATTATAATTTTTCTTATGTTTCAGGTAAGTTGATTTATTTCCACATTATGCGTGATTGTCCCGATTACACATCAAAGTCAGGTAAAGTAATGTAAGATTCTGTTTTGATTTTTGCATCTGATTACGAGAACTTATTATTATTCACAATCTGTGATGCTCGTAACCATAATGTTTCCGAGTGTGAAACATTCAAGTCGCATTTTGCGACGGTTACGGTTTTCATATATGGTGGTCATCAATCTTCTGCAGATATAAATTGGATTTTAAATATTATAGGGCATTTTAAAAGGATACTTGAATTTTTTGATTGGCTTCAGTAATTTGAAGGGCTTTCCAAGGATTATAAATATTTTTGGGTATTTTAATATATTACACAGCATTTTTAAGAGCTTTAAAAAGTTTTAAGCGGTTCCACAATTTGCAATGGATTCGAAATATTGTATGGTATTTTAAAAGATTCCAAGGAATTTTGAATTAATTTCAATAATTTGAAGGGATTTCAGAGGATTTGAGATATTGTAGAGTATTTTAAAGGATTCAAAGGCATTTTCATGAGATTTCAAATTTTGAAAGAGTCACCAAGATTTTTAATGATTTTAAGGGATTTGAAAAAAGTTGAAATTTAAGAATTTAAATTTAATGTAATTTAAAAATTTTTTAAAAGTTAATAAATTATAAATAATTTCATATAATTTCCGAAGATATGGAACGGATTTACAGGATCTATAATGCTTTTAGATGTTTAAAAAGATTCCAAGGGATTTTATAAGATTTCCTAGAATTTCATTGATTTTAAGGGATTTTAAAAGCTCTTAAGGTATTTTAATACTTTTTCCAGGATTTTGGGAAAATTCATAAAAATTCGTTGAATTTCACGGGGTTTTATAAGTTTTTAATGGATTTCAAATAATTTATTCTCAAGAAGTGAAGGATTTCGTAGGGTATTAAAAATTATAGGAGATTTAAACAAATGTTTTTTGCAATTATTTTGAATTCCCTTGAATTTTTCTAAAAGCATTTCAAATTTTCTGAATTTAGTTAATTTTGTCGTATTTTTGCGTTGGTTTCAATTCACTCGAATTTTTATGAATTTCGCCGAATTCTTCTCATTTTCCTTAAATTCCTCTAATGTAGTCAAATTTTATTGAAATCAATGGAATTTTTTGGATTTTTAGATTTTTTTCCAATTCATTTAAATTCTTTTGAATTTAACTTGAGTTGTTTTGAAGTATTATCAATCGAATTCTTCGGAATTCTTTTAAACCAAAATTCATCATTTTAGTTGAAAATTAATCTTCTTGGTTTAAAATTCAACTATTCTAGTTGAAGATTCATAAATTTATTTGAGGATTCACCACTTTTGTTGAAAATTAATTTTTTTAACCTAAAATTTTACTTTTCATTTTTTGTTAAAGATTTGTCGTTTTTAGTTGAAAATTTAACTATCTTGTTGAGAAGGCGTGTATTTTGTTGAAAATTTGTCTTTTTTTATAGAAAATTAATCTTTCCGGTTGAAAATTTATCTTTTTGATTAAAAATTCAAGTATTCCAGTTGAAGATTGGCCATTTTTAAGTTTAAAGTTCATCTTTTTGGTTTGAAATTCAACTATTCCAGTTAAAGATTCATAATTTCAGTTAAAAATTCAACTATTTTGCTGAAATTTTTTTTTCATTAAAAAATAATTTTTTAAACGTAATACTTTACTATTCTGCTTTATTTAAAGATTTATCTTTTCCAGTTGAAAATTTATCTATCTTGTTGAAAATGCATGTATTTTGTAATTCGTATTTTTTTAGAAGAAAATTTATCTTTTTGGTTGAAAATTAAACTATTTGGTTAAAAATGCATCTATCTTGTTAAAAGTGCAATATTTTTACTTGAAATGTTAGAAATTTGAAGCCTTTTAAATTGAATTTAATATAGTGTTCACATTAATTTTACTTTAAAGAATATACTTCACTATTTTCTTGAAAAATCTCCTCATTTCCCTTGTTTCTACTCGCCTGGGAAATATATTTAATTCCAAATATTAATATTTAAATGTGCACTGAATATTAAATATATGAAGATGAAATAAAAATTTGTTTTAATTATTATTCAAATTCATGAACTTTAGGAACAAATTCAAAAAATGATTCATTATATTTTTAGTATTATTTATTTAAATCTTCGATAGTGATAATAGAGTTATGAATATTTTATAATATAATTTGTCAAATCTTTATAATTTAAACAAATTAATTAAATCCCTTAAATCTTTTACAATTAAGAAATTACTTATCCTCTAATAAGGGGACTTTCACAAATGAAAAAACAGTTATTCAATTTTAAATATGAATTGTATGAAAAATTGTACCTGTATAAATCTTGAGATGCATGGAAAAACCCGGGAATTGCCAGGGAATTTTTTCTAGGATTTGATTAGACACCTTGTTTATAAATTTAAATTTTGTTTAAAATTGTTTTATTCTATTTATAAAAGATTCTATATTAAAAATTTTGCAATTTTAGAAGTTTGGTTTTTAAATATTAACGTTCAATGAGAATTAAAAATTGGTCACGGAAGTTTAGGGAAAAGTCAGGAAGCTCTCAAAATGAAGTTTTGTGGCCACTCCATAAAAATTTACTTTTCGTTGATTGTTCTGCGACACCTGGTAGTAATTTTTCAAATTTCCAATATGGCTTCCACACGTACGATCAGCTGATCCACATCATAACTTTATCCGTAAATAATTTCTTTCTAAAGTATAATTTAGCTTGAATTTCTTCTTTCTTAGATTTCTTGCACTAGTACTGAAAGTTCTCAATGAACAAAGAAATACGGAATTGCTAAAACAGCGAATGAAAATAATAATATCAGTGATAACTAGCCGTAGTAAAATTCTTTATTTTTCAAATAAATTAACGCGTTATCTTACAAATAAATATAGTAAATTGAATTAAATGCCTACATTGTGAGTAGTCTAATCGAGCAATAACATTCAAAGGTGTAAAATCCCGCTACATTTAAGTCGTACATGGTGAAGAAAAATAGGCTGGATTTATAAGATTGGTGTACGATCCGTGCATTGAAATTAATGGCACTTGGCACAAGAACGCTTTTGGAACACATCCGACGCCAAGATGCAATTATTTGATACGCCGAGTCCGTTGGCCTCTGCGATATCAACTGAAACTGTCAAAGATCCCTTATAATTAAAACAGCATGAAATTTGCGATCGGCAACAACGAGGCCTTTCATGACTAAACGCGATTTTTATTTATTTTTCAATTTCAATCCTCACGAACTACACTCGTTTGAATGTTCGAATCTGCTCTCCATTGCCAATATTCCTTATCTGCAGTTACGTTTCTTTTCGCTCGACTTCGCGACCCACTCTGCACTCATTTATTTCAAACCGCTTACTATTTATGCGAATTTGCTCCGTTGCTTTATTCTCTTTTTAATTTTTTTGTGGGTGATGTTTATCTCAATTTAAAGAGAAATAGAGGATATTTGTTGGTGTCAAAGAATGTATTTTTTAAGATCTTCAAAGTGAAACACTTTAACAGGTTTGATATGGGTCAGGAAATTCTTGAATTTCAGGGAGAGTCAGGGAATTTAAAACTGTTCAGGGGAAGTCAGGGAATGACAGGGAATTAAGTAAAGAGGAAATAAATTCGTCTTTTTGGTTTGAAAATTCATAAAAAAATACAACTGTTTGATTGAAAAGTAATCTTTTTTGGTTGAAAATTCTACTACTTAGTTGAAAGTGGAAATACATTGTCAAAAATTCATTATTTTGGTTGACGATTAACCATTTTCATTCAAAACCATTTTTTTTTAATCTAAATATTTGTTAACAAATTTTTGTTTTTCAAGGAATCTGTATTATCATCAGAGAGTAACAGAAAATTGTACCTTTTTCAGACTGGATGGAGCTATGAATTAAAAATTATTTTTTAATAAAATATTTTAATAAAATTTTTTAATAAAAAAATTAATTAAAAATAATTTTCAATTCATAGCTCCATCTAATCTGAAAAGACGTTTAACTTTTCTGTTATTGTCTGATGATAATACAGATTTCTTGGAAAATTTTACTTGTACAACCTGGCAAAATAATGCGTGTATTTTCTGAAAAAAGTTTCTTCTCTCGATCTCTCTAGTAGCTTAATGGGAAAGCACCCGACCGGCAATCAGAAGTTCTGTGGTTCGATTCTCAGTGGAGCGAAAGGAGAAGATCTTTTTTCAGAAAAAAATTAATTAAAAAAATTTTGTTTATTGAAAATTAATTGTTTTAATTAAAAATTTAACTATTCAATGTTTGGTGGAAAATTCATGTATTTTGTTGAAAATTCATCTTTTGTGGTAGAATATTAATATTCTTGGTGAAAAATTTAGTTTGTTAGTTGAAAATGCAATTCTTTGGTAAAAAAAACTATTTTGTTCAAAATTAGTTTTTTGCAGTTAAATGTTAATTTCTTAACTGAAAATATACCAATTCCATTTTTGCTTGTAAATTTATCTTTTTTAGTTGCAAATTCAGGTATTCAGAATAAATGTCACCACTGCAATAAAATGAATGAATAAATCAATAATAATGATCAATTAATAATATAATTATAATTTTATTTCTGCATTAGTTTAAACTTAATCTTTTTGGTTGAAAATTCAACTATTTTATTGGCAATTGTTTTTTTTTTCGCTGAAAATTGATTTTTTAACTAAAAATGTAACTATTATATTTTTTGATGAAAATTGTTTTTTTTTAGTTGAAATTTAATGCATTTCGTTAAAAATTTGTCTTTTTGATTGAAAATTCATCTGTGTGGTTCAAAATTAATTTTTGTTGGTTGGAAATTTAAATATTTTGTTGAAAATTCGTTTTATTTTAGTTGAATATTGTTTTAACTGAAAATTTAATTATTCCATTTTTTGTTCACAGTTTAATTTTTTGAGTTGAAAACTCAACTATTTGGTTAAAATTTCATGTATTTTGTTGAAAATTCGTCTTTTTTGTTAGAAAAATAGTTTCTTTGGTTCAAAATTCATATTTCCGGTAGAAAATTCATTTCTTTGTTTAAAAATTCATTTTTTTCATTGACGATTTAATATTTTAGATGAAGATTAATTATTTTAGTTAAATATTAATTTCTTTGGTTAAAATTATACAATTTCATGAAACATTTATTTTGTCGGTTAAAATTTATCTTCTTTGTTGAAAATTGATATTTTGGTTAAAAATTAATTTCTTTGGTGCAATATTGAAATATTTCGCTTAACTTTTTTTTTGTATGAAAAATTAATTTTTTCAATTGAATGTTTAACTATTCCATTTTTTGTTGAAAATTTTTCTCTTTTTTTTAAATTCTAATATTTGGTTGAAAATTCATGTATTTTGTTTAAAACTTGTCTTTTTTGTTAAAAAGGTAATCCCATTAGTTGAAACTTCATATTTTGGGTTGAAATTTCATTTTTGAAAATTTAATTATTTTGTTGGAAATTAGTTTTTTTGGTTGAAAATTTATTTTTTCAACTTAAAATTTAACTATTCTATTTTTTTATGAAAGTTTATTTTTTTTATTTGAAAGTTCATATATTTTGTTAAAATTTTGTCTTTTTAGTGGAAAATTCAACTATGTGGTTAAAAATTTAAATATTTTGTTGAACATTTTTCTAGGGTTGAATTCTTAATGTGTCCACTTTTTGGTTCAAAACTGATCTTTTTGAGTTGAAAACTCAACTATTTGGTTAAAATTTCATGTATTTATTTGGTTGAAATGTCATATTTCCGGTAGAAAATTAATTTTTTTTTATTGAAGATTTAATATTTTAGTTTAAGATTAAATATTTGAGTTAAATATTAATTTCTTTGGTTAAAATTATACGATTTCATGGAACATTTATTTTTTCGGTTGAAATTTATCTTCTTTGTTGAAAATTGATCTTTTTGGTTAAAAATTAATTTCTTGGGTGCGATATTGAAATATTTCGCTTAACTTTTTTTTGTATGAAAAATTAATTTTTTCAACTGAATGTTTAACTATTCCATTTTTTGTTGAAAATTTTTCTTTTTCCTTGAAAATTCTAATATTTGGTTGAAAATTCATGTATTTTGTTAAAAACTTGTCTTCTTTGTTAAAAAAAGTAATCCCATTAGTTGAAACTTCATATTTTGGGTTGAAATTTCATTTCTGAAAATTTAATTATTTTGTTGGAAATTAGTTTTTTTGGTTGAAAATTAATTTTTTTAACTTAAAATTTAACTATTCTATTTTTGGATGAAAGTTTATCTTTTTTATTCGAAAGTTCATATATTTTGTTAAAATTTTGTCTTCTTGGTGGAAAATTCAACGATGTGGTTAAAAATTTAAATATTTTGTTGAACATTTTTCTAGGGTTGAATTCTTAATGTGTCCACTTTTTGGTTCAAAATTTATCTTTTTGAGTTGAAAACTCAACTTTTGAAAATTCATGTATTTTGTTGAAAATACGATTTTTTTTTTGGTAGAAAATTAATCTTCTTGGTTGAAAATTCATCTCTTTTGTTGAAAAATAACTATCTTGTTGATAATTCGTTTTTTTGTGGTTCAAAATAATTTTATTAACTTAACTAAAAGTCTTTAAAATAAATTTGGAAACAAACATCTTGTTTGCATTAACGTTATTGATCTCCTAGGCGTATAAGGTTTTTTTACGTCTGAAAAAAATAACTTATAAGGGTCAGGGAAAATTAAAAAATGGTTAGGAAAAAGTCAGGGATTTTGTAGCAACCCTGTTTAAGTTTTTTTATTTTTCGAATTTTGTATATTTTATGCTACAAGCCAATATTTATCCATAAAGGAATATTTATCCTAAAGAGGATATTTATCTTCAGAGATAACTAGCTCGTGGATAAATAAGGTATCAAGGATAGCATCCCAGTCAAGTAATTACCACTCTTACACACGCAATCGATTTGCGATCTGGAACTATAGTTTGAATCACGTAATTGCTCTCAGAATTGTTCCAATCGAAATTGGCTTTATTAGTTACGCAAGAAATCGTAACGATACTTGTCAGAGATAGAAAAATTGGTACCTTTGTTATACGTCATTAATTATATCCTAGATCTGTGGAATTTATTACTAAACTTGTTTTTTTTTTGTTGCTCTGAGAAAAGTTTAATTCAACAAAACCTCCCCAGGTTCACTTTGTTCTTAAGTTCTTCTAATCTGCTTAATCGTTGTTTATTTTAAAAAGTAACTAGAACATTGTGCGCGCTTTGTGCGCTCTGATTACCCTTGCTTTAGAGAAAAAAACGGATAATTTTCCAGGAAAGTGGCAGGATACATTTTTTGAATAAATTTCAAAAAATTCTAGTAAATTCAATATTAATGACGCAATTTTTGTACATATGGTTGAGCGGGACTGGATGGCCGCGGGGCAGGTTGGCCAACTGGCTGTTTGAAAATGATCTGTAGAAGTGACAAGTGGCGCTCTCTCTTCGAAGTGTAATTTTTAAATATACACAATTTATTTTAATAAAATATCGTTCAAAACAATATGATTACGGCCATTCTTTAATTCCATGAAATCGGCCAACCCGCCCCGCTGTCGGGGCAGGTTGGCCGCTTTTCCCCGCAGCGTGCGAACATTTATAACTTTTTAAAATATAATTTTAAAAATTCTAAACTTTCCCTATATGTAGGCAAGGGTCGTACAATCAAAATGGTTATTTTTTTTTAAAGCACCTGGAAAATAGAAAAAATCCAAGCATGAAAAAACGGCCAACCAGCCCCGCTCTCCCCTACTATTCTCTAAAATTAGCAGATTATTTTTCTCATTAAAAAAATGTGACTCGCCACGTGTGCCATAATGCAACACCGTACTTTCAATATTTTTTTAATATTTAAAAAAACATAAAAAATACATTTTGTGGGTGTTTTTGGATGGACTAATCATCAAGGTAGAATTAAATTTGTCTATTTGAATTTGATTCGAATTTTCTATGAGCAAGCATGGGCTGTCATACAATGAATTAACTCAATTTGAGTAATTTTTTCTCAATTAATTTTTTAGTCTATTGAATTCGATCTATTTTGGATTTGCAATTTTTTATCAAATTTTGATTGACTCATTCCATTCATTTTCATTTATATGAATACATTGGAAATTCTTTAATTTTAAAAGTTAGGGCCCACTTATTCGAATTCTTTTAAATTCACACTAATTTTACTGAAATCAATGGAATATTTTGGATTTTTTTCAATCCATTTGAATTCTTCTGGAATTCTCTGGAATTTATTTGAATTTGCCCCGAATTCTGTGCACTTCCATTTTACTTAATTCGAAGGACATTTATTGATTTTTCAAATTTGGTTTAATTTGTTCAAATTCTTATGAATTTCATCAAATTCTCTTAAATTCCCTTACATCCTTCTAAATCAACGGCAATTTAACTGAAACCAATTACCTAGAATTATTATAAATTTCATTGATTTATTTCGTATTCTTTTTAATTCAAGAGAAAATTATTCACATTTTTAATGTACATTACTCATTTTTAGTCACTTTTTGGGCTAGAAATGAGTCACTTTTTGGTTTAGAAATTAGTCACTTTTGGTCCTTTATTGGTTTAGATTTGTCACTTTTTCACTTTCTTAAGTTAAATTAGGATGTGGGTATAATGTTTAATTTAACATGGTAACTTTATTGTTAAATAATAGTCAAAAATTGTGCTTTTACAATAAATATAAAATAACCACAGTATATTTTTGGTTGTTCTATTAAAAATTTGAGCTTTTTTACATCTTGATCATGTAATGTGAAAAATTTCATTTTAAAAATCGACACTTAAGAGTAACAGCGTTCATTTTCTACAAATAAAGTTTGAAAATATTGTAAATAAATTATTCAAAAATTTCAGCATTTTCAAGCTTCGAAGATGTCAAAATAATAAACGATTATAAATTTTTAGTTTTTGGGAGGTCACTTAATTTACAGAACTCATCAATTAAGCACTTTAGTCAGTGAATTTGCAATCAATGCAATTTTTGGCAAAGAAAATTAAATTTAAAAAATACTTTAAATTCAGTGCTGTTGAACAAAGAAAGTCAGCTTCAACTTAGTCGTACCAAATTCTCAAACCTCACAATAACAATTGTTGAACAATTTTCAAAATCTCTTATGTGTCGATTTTGAAGTGGTAATTTTTCACCTATTGTAAAAATACAATTTTGGAAAACTTTTCAGTAACTAAGTTACTGAAAAGTTACGTTATTGGTAACTTTTATGGTAAATTTGTTACCTTTAAAAAAAGTAACTTAAAGCGAAACTAGTTACGATTTTTGCAGTAACTTGGAACTTTAATTTTAGTTACTTTGAGGTTATGTATGTACTTTGTATTTTTTGTATATCTTCTATTAAGAGAGGCTTATGGGTCAGTTATGGGTAGAAAATTAATTTCTTTTTGTTAAGGATACTACTATTTTTTTTTCAAAATTCGTCTTTTGTTGTTGAATTCAACTGTGACTGATTTCAATTTGAAATCTTTTTTGTTTGAAATAATATCAACTACTATATTTTTCTGTGAGAGTTCATCTATTTTGGTTGAAAATTTAAATACTTGTAAAAAATGCATGTATTCTTTTTTAAATCCAAATATTTTTGTAGAAAATTCAACTATTTAATTGAAAAGTAACTTTTTGGTTACTTATTTGTCTGTTTGGCTTAAAAATTTCACAACTTAGGGGAATTTTTTGTTCTTTCTTGGTTCAAAATTCAGCTTTTTCGTTTCAAAACATATCTTTTGGTCAAAAAATATATATATTTTTTAAATTCAACTATTATGGTAGAAAATTAATCTGATGTGGTTGAGGATTTAGCTGTTTTGTTGAAAATTCGTCGTTTTTAGTTGAATGCAACTGTGTTTAATTTCAAATAAATTGTTTGTTTGTTTGAAATAATATCAACTATTATATTGTTTAGTGGGAATTCATCTATCTTGGTTGAAAATTTATGCATTTCGTAAAAAACTCCACTATTTTGGTAGAAAGTTCAACTATTTAGTTGCAAAGTAACTTTTTTGTTGATAATTCATATTTTCGGTTTGAAAATGCAACTGTTTTGTAGAAAATTTGTCTTTTTGGCTTAAAAATTCAACAATTCAGTGGAAATTTTTTTCCTTTCTTGTTTAAAAATTCAGCTTTTTCGTTTGAAAATTGATCTCTTTTGGTGACGAAATATTTTTTTGCTGTTGTTGGAAATTCATCTATTTTGGTAGAAAATTAATCTGATTTGTTTGAGGATTTTTTGGTTCAATGCAACTGTGTTTCATTTCCAATTATTAATTTTTTTTTTTAAGAGTATCAGATATTATATTTGTTGTTGAGAATTCATCTATTTTGGTTGAAAATTCATGTATTCTGTTGAACAGTGTTGTTTTTAGTTCGAAAATTCATCTCTTTCGGTAAAAAATGCCTGTAGATGGTTTTGCTGTTTTCTTGACAATTTTTCTTTTCTGGTTAAAAATGTAACTACTTGGTTAAAAGTTGATCTACTTTATTAAAAGTTCAGTTGTTTGGTTGAAGATTCATAATTTTTATTTTATTCATTCATTTTATTCATAATTGTAGTTGAAAATTCATCTCTTTGGTTGAAAATTTAACTATTTTGTTTCAAATTCGTTTTTTTCTGGGAGGGGGGGGGGGGTAGAAAATTTAAATATATTTTTGTTAGAAAATTCAAAAAATTAGTTAAAAATTAACTCTTATGTTGAAAGTTCGTCTTTTAGTTTGAAAATTGTAGAAATTTCAACTATTTGGTTGAAAGTCAACTTTTTGTAAAAACTTAATATTTTTAGTATGAAAATTCGACCATTTGGTTGAAAATGCATCTTTTTGGCTTGAAAATTCAACTGTTTTGTTCCAAAGTGTTCTTTTTGGTTTCAAAATTCATTTCTCTCGGTAAAAAAAATTCATATTTTTTGGTTAAAAATACAACTTTTTGGTTGAAAAATGTGACTAAAAACACTTTCTTTGTTGGAAATTCAACTCTTCTGTTGAAAATTCAACTAGTTTTTTAAAAAGTTATCTATTTTGTTGAAAATGCAATATTTTAATTTGAAATGTTAAGAATTCAAAATTTTTTCAAATTAAATCATACAAAAGGTGTTTTGTCCAAAATTTGAAATATTTTAGACCCTGACACTTAAAATAGTTACCTAATTTCAGAATGGAGTCAATTATAAGCATTCCTTTCTACAGTCATGCAAATAGAATTCTCTGCTATTTTATCAGTCTAAAGTTATGGTTTGCCTATTACCATGAAACTTGAAATTCAATATGAAAAATCATTTTTAATGGCCGATGAAGATAAAGTCAACGGAACAAGTAATTCTGGCGATCCTGCCGAACAATGCGGAAAAACAAAACTTGCTTGAATTTTATTCTAAATGTTTATTGTTTTTCACTTGCCGAAAATATTGTCTATTTTTTATTTACTCTAATGGTTATTTCTTTTTAAAATAAGCTTTTAAGAATAATCATCTTAGTTATTTTTATTTTTATATTATAAAATTAAGGAAGTGAAAAAAGTAACTTTTTAGGTAACTTGAAGTTACTTTACCTAGTAACTAACTAGTATTTACAGTCACAAGTAACGTAACTGCGACTACTTACCTTTTTTCGCTAAGTAACGTAACTGTAACTAGTTACTCAAAAAAAAGTAACTTACCCAACACTGATCAGTTTTGCGGAAAAACGAGAACAATACTTTGGTGATATTCTTGACCCGCCTATTTTTTAGAAAAGGATTATTATCTGAATAAAAGAATTGAGGACAATTCTGGAAATAGGTCATTAAGGTAATAAATACACCCCAGATTTAAAATCCTGCACTCCTATGGCTTAGCATTGAGCATTGAATGAGTAATATGGCACTTGCTCAGTAGACCCTCACTGTTGGGCTGTTGGGTCAGATTTGAACAGAATGAGGTCTTTTCTCTCTTAGGTATAAGGTGACTAATTAATGCGATGCCGTTTCAGAAAATCTGTACTTAAAGACTTACACCTGCTTACACACTCTGTCTTTATAGCTTGTACAATTTCTGCATACCTGGGATAATAACTATTGAAATATGTTCTGTTACTTTTCTGAAATTGAAATGTTAGAGCATTTTCTGGGCGATGACCTTTGACCGGGCGCACCTGAATTGAGCTGACGGTCAACCACCCTTGCTTTTCCAGATCCGAATTGAGCATAACGGTTAAGTACACGGAAAAAATGTATCCGTAAAAAAGTCACGAACTAGTAGCTAGGTCTCTGATATGAGAAAAATTTATCGGATATTTATTTATTTTCTTAAATAATCTGCGAACTTTGAGAAAGATTGACGAACTCGATGTGAAAATTCTAAAACGGTTCATCACTTTTTTTTACGTGAATAATTACAAAAATATTACGAGTGACTGGGAAAAGATTCTCAGAGCACTCACGAGCTTGCCCGACAAATCTGGCAACTAGAAAGTAGGTTCGCCTGTACGTGGCCCGCACACATGCTCGCCCAAACGCGCGGTGCTTGTTCGCGCTCGTATGTGTACTTCGAGCTCGTCGGATGAGTGACTAGAAGTTTTATAATACCTATTTTGTTTGGCCTCGATGGCTGCACGTGTTTAAGCACTCCTGGTTTATGTTTAAAAACTGGTAAGTCAGCAGTCTTTGAGGGTTTCGAATCTTCTGAGTTGCGAATTTATAAATTAATATAAATTAAATCGCACAAATAAAATTTTTCCTCTTTGGATTTCAGTCTGAAATTTTGAGGAACTGTTCGTAGGAAATTCGAACTGTTCGTAAGAAACTTCGAAATTTATCCATATATTTCTCATAGAAATAAGAATGTAATGTTTCATTTTTTTATCTCGTATCCGAGACCTAGCTACAAGTTCGTGACTTTTTCACGGATAGATTTTTTCCGTGTAGGTAATTTTCAGTGGTCCTGAATCCACCCAAAAGTGTTGAAAACTAGTTTTTTTTTTTTGTTTAAACCATTTTTTTTTAGGTGAAAATTTAACTTTTCCATGATTGGTATTTAAAATTTATCTCCTTCCGTTGAAAATTCAACTATTTGGTTGAAAATTCCTGCATTTAATTGAAATTTCGACTTTTGTGGTAGAAAACTAATTTCTTTAGTTGAAAATTTCTTTAAAAATTCATTATTTAGTTAACACACAATTATCTTTCTGGATATAGTAAAAAAGATAATTAAAAATTTATTTCAATCAAATCGATTGCTTTTTTACCATAAAAGATGAATTTTTAATCCAAAAGGACGAATTTTCGACAAAACAGTTCAATTTTTGACAAAAAAGATAACTTTCTAACAAAGCAGTTCAATTTTCAACAATATAATCTAATTTTGAAAAAAATAGTTCAATTCTTAACCAAATTGTTCAATTTTCAACCAAATGGTCGAACTTTTATTAAAAAAAGATTAAACTTCAACCAAAAACAGTTTGCATTTTCAACCAAATAGTTAAATTTTAAAGAAAAAAGACGATTTTTGTAGAATACAGTTCAATTTTCTACCCGACAAGTTGAATTTTCAACAAAAAGATGAATTTTAAACGAAAAATGTACTAAACAGTTCCTATTGCAAAAAACGAATTTTCAATAGAATAGTTAAATTTTACACCAAAGAGTTGAATTCTAATCCAAGTAATACATTCTTAACTAAATAGTTTAATTTTAAATCTACAACGATGATTTCTTAAAAAAATAATGGATGACATTTCAACCAAGAAAGATAAAATTTCTGCCAAAAGAGATGAGTTTTCTACCAAAAAAGTTAATTTTCAACAAAATACATGATTTTTTAACCAAATTGTTGAATTTTCAACTACAAACTATCAATTTGTAACCAAAAATAGAGAAGTTTAATTTTCAGAGATAAGAATTGCCCATCTAAAAAGACGAATTTTCAATTGTTGAACTTTCAAGCCAAAAGACGAATATTAATATTCAATAAAAAAGTTAATTGCCAACCATACAGTTGGTTTTTTTTTAACCAAAAAAGATAAATTTTCAACCGAAAGTGGAAAATGTACATTTTCAGTTGAAAGATTAATTTTAAACAAGAAAAAAGAACTTTCAACAAAGTAAATAAATTTTCAACAAATGAGATAAATCTTCCACCAGAAAAATATATTTTACCAAAGTAGTAACTTTTACCCAAGAAGTTTAATTTTTCAAATAAAAAATATCAATTTTCAACGAATAATGTAATAGTAAATCTTTCAACCAAAAAAGATTTTTATTTTAAATAAAAACCCGTTGAATTCAACCAAAAACACCCATTTTCAACAAAATAGTTGAATCCTCAACCAAAGATTAGTTTTCAACCAAACACTTGCCTTTTATCTAAAAAAGGTGCATTTTTTAATAAAGCATATGCATTTTTTAACCGAAATATGAAGTTTCAAAAAAAAAGTTTGATTTTTCAACCAAGAAAGATTTCAGTTGAATTTGCAACACAAAAATAAGAATTGTGAAGAGAAAGTTATTTTTCTATAAAATAGTTGTTTCTTTAATCAAAAAGGATGAGTTTCAACGAAATTGTTAAACTTACAACAAAATAATAACATTTTTAACTAAAAATATTATCATCAGGGGGAAGTGTTTTCCCTTGGTTGAAAATTCATTTCCTTGGCTCGAAATTTAACTGTTTCATTGAAAATTCGTTCTTTGTGGTTAAAAGCTCATTTTTTTTACTGAAAATATAACTTTTCTACTTTCGGTTGTAAATTTATCTTTGTTAGTTGAAAACTCATGTATTTTGTTGAAACTTCGTCTTTTTTATCAGAAAATTATTCTTTTTGGTTGAAAATTCATTTTTTTTTTGTCAAAACTCAAATATTTGTTTAAACATTAATTTCTGTTGGTTGAAACTTTTAATATTTTGTTTGAAAATTGTTTTTTTTTTAATTGAAAATTAATTGTTTTAACCAAATATTTAATTGTTCCTTTTTCAGTTAAAAAATTATCTTTTTGAGTTTAAAACTCAACATGTATTTTGTTAAAAAATAATCTTTTTGGTAAAAAGTTAATCTTCTTTGTTTGAAAATTTGTCTTTTAGGTTGAAACTTGATTTCTTTGGTGGAAAATTTAACTATTTTCTTGAAAATTCGTTCTTTTCTTTATTCAAAAATTAATTTTTTCAACCGAAATTTAACGATTCCAGTTTTTATTAAATTTTTTCTTAGTTGAAAATTACACTATGTGGTTGAAAATTCATGCATTTTGTTAAAAATCGTCTTTTTTGGTAGAAAATGTAGCTTTTTAACTGAAAATTTACCTGTTCTATTTTGGGATGAAAAATGATCTTTTTTAGTTGAAAGTGCAACCATTTGGTTAGAAATTCATTTCTTCTGGTTGAAACTCTAAATATTTTGTTGGAAATTCGTTTTTTGTTGTTGTTGAAAATTAATTCGATAGAAAATTCGTCCTTCTGAATTAAATAAATATAAAAAATATTAAAAAAATTAAATATACATTTTTTGGCTAAATGATCCAATTATTTGTTTAAAAATTCAACTATTCTGTTACAATTCGTATATTTTTATTGAATGCAACTGTTTGGTTGAAAATTAATTCTTGTAAACATTTAACTATCAATTTTTGGTGCTTTAATTTGCAGTTTAGTTTTGATTACTTCAAATAAAAAAATCTTCAGCCTTAACAGTTTGAACTTTTTTATTTCATGACCGAGGACAATTTTTGCGAACCGGGAAAACCCCTGGTAACTGATCACCCAGAGATTGAAGTAGTTTTAAATGTTATCAAATATTTATTTAATGTATAAAAAGCTCCTATTGCAATTCCGAAAAACAAACAAATTTGTTTCTTTGGACAAAAATTAAAAAGTGGAAAGAAAAATGAGAAGGAAAAAATCAAATCCCCTTTCTTCTTTTTTTATTTCTTTCGTCTTTTTTATTTTTAATAATCGCTGGGGGATTTTATATTATTATCAAATCACAATATGAAAGCATTTATAATATTTATCAACGTTTCGGTGCTCATACAGCACCCTTATCAAGG
>CAKNYM010051213.1:294004-346220 GCA_932195095.1 Andricus curvator | reverse complement strand
CTCATCTCTATCCCTACGGAAAAGTGTGTAATGGTCAAGTGCTACGAGGCTCGAGGGTATGTTAGGCGTAAGCCAAGTCTCAGATACGGCTATGATATGAAAGGAACAGGACTTAAAGTGATGTGTGAATTCATGGTAGTGGGCAGGTAAGGACTGAGCATTAACGTGACAAATATTTAAGGTTTCCATTCAAAAAGTGATAGGTAAAGTTCCAATATAGTTAGACGTAAAGGTGTCTGAGATACGTTAAAAGATCGAAAAAACCTTTCCATAACGTTAAAGTGAAAGAGACTAAGAACCAACAGAATCCAGTTATCATGATTACATTTGATAAAAGTGAAAAACGCACATAACAAAGTAAAAGTTATTAATTTCGTAAGCGGTACTATACTTAATATATAGAAATAGTGCATAAGAAGGATAAATTTGCAATGACGGTGCGAAACTGGATAAGCACAGTGAACACGTAGATAGCAAGAGAAAAGAAAAAAGTTGCGTACTAAGAGGAAAAAAAACATAATCGAGTAACCTTATTTTGAAAATTTAGATAGGTACAATGTGAGAAATTCAGAAGTATCGAAGTAATCGGAGTTAATAGAAGGTAAAGAGCAATAATCAAAAACATATATTTACCAGTATATAAGTAGCATTTCAAATAGGATAGAGCTAAGGTTGGAGAGGGGAAAATCAAATACATAATGGAATCAGGTCATGTAATCGTTGCATGGAGAAGAGTCGACAACGTTAACCATAGGGGAGATTATATTGAACCGCTATGGAAATTGTTTTCCCCACAACCAGACGTAGAATTATGTTGGGTATATGACACAATTCGAGACGACTGGATGATGATGCAAAAACATGAATTTAAGCAATTGGGTTTTGGCCATGTTTTTCAACTTGTTCATGCGCGCGAACAAGTTGCTGCTACAATGAAGCTAACATCAGGCATACCAGAGGTAGACCCACAAGCACACAATTATGCAAGCAATAAAGCAAATAGTAGAATGGGCAGTCTCGAAGCCGATCTAGTCAGACAACTACGCAGCGATCACACAACCGCTCAAGCTAGCAGTGCATTAATCTGGCAAGAATACACAAATTATTATACTATGGCATTCACCCATTATATTTCGCATCAAGGATCATAACAATAATAATAATTCATCACATTTTTAAAAAGGAAAAATATCACGGATCCACATGTAATCATCTGTATTCTGTTAATCTTAAGTCCTCTGGGCTGTAGACAGGTTTTTCAAAGATTTTCCTGGTGTACTTTAAAAATATTGTAGGTGAATTCTAGAGCAGACATTTTGATAACGGGTGCAGAAGCTGGGGTGTAGAATCATAAGGTGTTCCTGATTTCTGATAAATGAGAATCGTCCGGAAACAAGAGAAAGTAATGGTGGAATTTTGCGAAATCAGTATAAACCACGTATCATGTTCAACTCGTTTTAAATGGATTCCTGCAAAAACTGAAGAAAGGATTTGATTGGTGACTTTCTTGCGGTGAATTTCAAATCTTGAATAACCCACTCATCAGAAAGCTGTTGCAGACGTTCTATTTGAAGCGAGGCGAACCTTTTTAGAATTTAGCTTACATCATCCTAGTCCACTATGTCCGGAAAATAAGGAGAAATTTCTGACACAGAGTTGCTTTCCGTACTATTACTCCATGTCTATTAAGTGAGAAAAGTACACTAGTGACGCGGAAAAATTTGTCAATTTGATGTTATTTATTGTAATGAATAATTTCGAATAAAAAAAATTAACTATGATATTCTACTCTTCCAGTAATTTTGTCCAAATTGAATACGTGTAATTTTTTTCTTTTTGCTTATTTTTCCTTTATGACAAACTGACAGTTTGTTAGTATAGTCAGTTTGACATCTCATAAACTTATTTTTCTACTTGAGGCAATTTGAGGTTTTATCCCTTTCGTGGAAATGATTTCGTGTCTTTCTTCGAATTTTACCCAAAAAAAATTAACTTAAAATGTTCATAAGTAGAAAATCGCAAATTCAAAACTTAAAGGAAACCCAATGATTTTGTTATAATATTAGATAGAGATATGCCTCTATTCATACATAAAATACAAGCAAAAGTACAAAATGGCATGCCTAGTATTGTTCACCTGTCATTTTTTTCAGTTGTCTCTATTATCGCGATAAAACGACAGGAAAAAGAAACACAAGAAATAGCCAAAAATTGTGCACCCAAAAACGATCTACAAATTTTTTATTAATTAGGTTTTGGTAGGATGATTTTTTTTCAAATTGAAGATTAGTTTGCAACAATAAAATATGCTGCTTCTCTCGAAAAAGATTGTTATTTAGCCAAGTGTTGAGATTGAGTTCAATTATGATTTACGATTTAAATCAATCTGCCCTGGAACGTGTCTATATCCACTTTCATAGGATCAATTTTATTTCGGAATGAGTGACTTCTTGGACAAAAAAAAGTTCTGTGAAAAATTCACTTTGTCAATTACCTAGAGGATAGTTTTTCTTCAAGGAAAACTACTTGCCATATATGAGCATGATTTTCTTACATTTTCGTAAACAAATTGTTGAAATCAACAATTTTTTTATGCTTAATAATTAAATGTGTGATCTAATTTTTGAAATATTTCATTGAAAACGTGAAAGAATGCCATCCATCTTTCCAATTTTTTCAAATATATTTATTAAAATGTATAGATTTTCTATGTAAAAACCGATATTTCCTAAAACTTAAAATGTTATATAGATTGTGACAACAATTTTAACAAATGTAGTCAATAATTGACTTTTTTTTTTTGGTATTCGTGAAATCGTTCCAAATTCCTTAACCGTTTTTTTTCGTGTCCTTCAAAAATATGAATTTAGTTTTACACTTTTTAAATCTTTTGAAATTGAAAATTGTAAATTATTTCGAAACTTCTGAAGCTTCTAAATAGTTTTCAAAATAATCAGAATTTTTCCGAATTTCTTTTTAATTCTTCAAATTAAAAGAACTGTACTGAAATCTTCCAGATTCTTTTTCAACGAATTTTGAAATCTTCTTAAAATTTGTTTAAAAATTAATTTAAACAAAAAGTATTACATATTTTCCTAGTAATCTTGAGAAATTTTTTTCGGTCTTATGAAACGTCTCGCTGTTCATAAAAAGCTTGTTTTTTCGATAAGCATTTGAAATGTTTTGAAATATTTTTCAATTTCCTCTTAAAATGCATTCTTCAAAACAGAAAAAAATTTGAAATTTTTACCGAAATTTTAAGAACTTTTTTTTCGATTTTCTTAAGACCTTTCGAAAATCTTGAAATACTTCTGTTTCGCAATCTTCAAAATCTGAACTTTTTTTTTCATTCTTTAAAATCTTTGCAAATTTCAAATTGTCCATCTATCTTTTTAAAACCTTTCAAGTTTTAAAATATTTCCCAGAGATTTAAATTTTTGTTGAATTTTTTTTTTATCCTTAAAAATTAATAAAATGGTCTTACAATTTTCCAGATTCTCTTTCAACTATTTTTAAAATATTTTTCGACATTCTCTTATAATGAAATTGGAAAAAAAAATAATCTTGTTATGAATCTTAGGAAAAATTTGTTCATTCTCTTAAAACGTGTCAAAATTCCTGAAAAGCTTCTTCTCTTCGATAATCAGTTCAAATGTTTTACAATATATTTTCAATATTCTCTTTAAATTCGTATCCTCATATTTTGAACTGTTCTTCAAGTATTTCAAAAAATGTGCAATTTTTTCCTGAAAATATGTATTTTCTGGTTTCTTATTCCTAAATAGGTTGATAATGAAAGTTAGTAAACCAAAAGTAAAGTCATGTCGTTCGTTAAATTTGTATCCAAATGTATCACCGAAACAAATATTTCACAATTTCTGGTCTGCAGAGCCAACAATTTTTTCGATTGCGTAACAAGTTTCCTGTATTTGATAAAGAAGATGAATACGGCAAATTTTCAGCTTTATTGAAACAAGAGGAAGGCTCCATATTGCGAGAGAAACAGGAATTATTTCGACAATTTATCGAATTTAACTTGCTTTATCATTGAGTCGTTCATTTCACATTTAGATACATATATTTTCTTAATTAAACAAACCGCTTCTTTGATTTAATTTCTTTCATTTAGCGAAAATCAAAATTCAGAAAATTGTACTGCTACGAATCAAAATCGTTAAAAATAGTACAATTTAGGCCAACTTTGAAAATAAATTGTATTTTTTAGTATTTAGGCGATAAAATGAACGACTAGAAACCTTAAAAATTCCTTGGAATCTTTTAAAATACCATAAAACATTTAAAGGACTTTGATTCTTATTCAAATCTCTTAAAACTGTTTAGAGCTTATGAAACTTTATCAGATGTTTTAAAAATACCCCAAAATATTTAAAATTCTTTGAAATACCCGCTTATTCTTGTCTTAGAAACCAAATATTAAAAACTAATCAATTTTCACTTTGAATTTTTTCTATGGTGAGCATTTGGAAATAAAAACATTTGATTTCAAATTCAAAGCCTTCAGGACAGTGAATTTGATATTACAGGAATCGAATAATTTTTTGAATTGCAATTTTTAAATTTTGACTATGTCAAATTAAAACCCTTGGAATTAAAGAATCAATTGAAAGGTATTTAATGATTGATTAATTTTGTGTTATTGCAAATTAATTTTTTTTTTAAACTAAAAGTGTAACTATTCCATTTTTGGTTCATTCAACTATTTGGTTTAAAATTCATTTTTTTTTGTTAAAAATTCGACTTTCTTGGTAGAAAATGAATCTTCTTGCCTAAACATTCATCTTTTGGGTTGAAAATTCATTTCTTCGGCTAAAAATGCAACGACACTTTTGAAAATTCTTTTTATTTATTTGAAGAATTTTTTTTTTAAATAAAATTTTAACTATTTTGTTTTAAGTCGAAAATTCATATTTTTGCATGAAACATTTTTTTTTTGGCTCGAAAGTCAACAATTTTGCTGTGCATTAATTTTTTGTTAAAATTTCATATTATTTCTAGAAATTTCTTCCTTTTGCTTTGAAAAATCATCATTTCGGATACAATTTTCTTTCTTTATTGACTCGAAAACCGTTCTCGGTTTATTATTTAACCAGTTTTTTCGAAATTCATATTTTTTGGTTACATTATATATTTTTTGTTAAAAATGCAAATATTTGGGTGTATCTTAATCTGGTTTGGTTGCTGATTCAACAATTTGGTATAGACTTAAATTATTCGATTGACAATTAACTTTTTTGTTACAAAATTCATATTTTTCAGGGTCTACAACTTATGCTTGAAATTGAACTTTTTTGTTTAAAAACTCATTTTTTTTATGAGAAATTAATTTTTTATCTGAAAATTGCATTATTCCATTTCCGGTTAAAAATTTATCCTTTATAAGTTGAAAATTCCTGTTATTTTCTACAAAATTCGTCTTTTTGGTTAAGAAATTAATCTTATTTGATTTGATTTAAATTAGTTTTATTTTAAAGAACTTCTTCCTGCATTATTACTTTTTTTCGTGAAAATAATCCTCTTTTCTATGTTTTGATCGAATTTTGGGCTGCCGGGGGGGCCAGCGGTAAAACAGCCTAAAATTGGTAATGTAGTTTTTGATCCTGCGTTTTGGAACCATAAATTTACTTCTATCTGAATCAAAAGGAAAAAGTTTATTTATCTCAGACTGTTTTGGAAAATACTGTATTTAGAAAAAATCCTCTCCTTTCAAGCAGTGTCTTCTCAGATTCTTTTCCAAAAATATTAATTTTAATCAACCTAGTTCTCCTTCCGCTCACTTCTTTTATAAGCATAGAAACCGTTAGCGTTTGTAACGTATAGTCATTTCTGTATCAATGTTTTCAGTTTTAAACATGAAGTAGACGAAACTAAGGAAATTGATTTTAAATCTTACTTTTACACATATTGTTATCTTTGATTATTCCGAGGGCAAAAATTGACATTTTCGTTGAAAATTTATCTGTTTTCTTGAAAATTGAACTATTTTACTAAAAATTCATTTTTTTGTTGTTGAAAATTAATTTTTTAACTGCAAATTAACCTATTTAATTTTTTTTTTAAATCATCTTTTTCTAATGCAAACTCAACTACTCAGTTGAAAGTTGAACTACATGTTTGAAAATTCACTTTTTTGGTTAAAAATTCATCCATACGTGTTTCTGTACAGAAACATACGCCTCAATTTACTTCGCAAAGGAACCTACACAGGAACCTACAGGTATACTGAATCATTCAAAGTTTTCTTTGTCGGTGCAGGATCCTCCGAGTTTTCCGTACAGAAATTTTCAGCTGGTTCGGAAGACCAAAAGTTATTGTTTCGCACACTTTAAACCACGATTTTGGGGTGAGGCATTCATCGCAGCCTGTTCAGCAATTTCTGGTGAAAGACGGCTTTACACAACTTCAGCATACAGTTCTGATCTAGCTTCCTGTGATTTATGACTGTTTGTCGAATTGCATCATCCAGAAGAAAAAGGACATCAAGACGCAGAGGAAATAAAACAGAATGAGGCAGCTGTTAGTAAGGTTGGATACTTTCCGGACAGACCTCATGAAGTAACGAAGCATAGTGTTGAAATATCTGCTTGCCGACTGAAGATTCAAACCATCTCTATTACCATCTCTGTCACTCTTATGGCATTAGCCCAAATACCTCTCCGCTAAACGCTCCTAGAGAAATGGAGTCAATTGTCGAAAATGAGAAGTGCCGCATATACTGGAACTTCATATTCTCGACAATTGGTTCTGTTGCGCACTCGAGGCCTGACATAGTTCTCCTTGACTTCGAGAAACGAACCATGTTCGTTATCGAATTTTCGGCACCAGCTGACAAAAACGTCACAGTCAAGGAGAAACAAAATAAAGAGAGGTATAAAGACCTTATAAGGGAGTTGCGACGGTTATACTCGGAATATTCTGTTAAGCTAATCGTCTTGATCATCGGCGCTCTTGGAGGTGCCAAGGTTTCACTGGTTAATAGCCTAAGAAGCATCCCTGCGTGTCAACAAAATTCTGAGACACTTGCGGGGAAAATGCAGAAGGCGGTCGTCCTTGGGTCGCCCCGTGTCCTCAGGGTGCACGAGGCTTTTGCCGGATCATCGTATTGAGTTCGTCGCAGACTGTAACCACCTATCTCACGGTCGTGAGACGTGGTTGCAGCTGAAATTTTACCGCGATTTCGCTGGGAGCGGGTGCAATTTTTCAGATTAGCACCCGCTCCCGGCGAAATCCTGCGGTTGTCCTTATGACAAACTTTTAAATATATATATACCCATTTTAATCTGTAATCCCAAATATCTTCTAAACTACCCCATCTACATAAGAAACGGTTCGTACAAAAGTTGACCAGGACATAGGGGGCCATTTAAATGTATCATTGATTTCGACCTTGAGGTCAATTTTCAAGGTCAAGACGATTTTTTAAAATGGAAACCCCTATTTTTGACTGCAGATTTGTATAGAGCGGAAAATTTTACGTCAAAAATGTATAATGGAAATTAGGTTTTTTTGGCCTTGAAGAGGTCAAAAAAAAACAAGGTCAAATGTACAAAAACGATCAGATGCCCTTTTTCTGAATTCACGTGGTTTTCTGGGAAAAGCAAACGTTTAAAATGCTTGAAAAACGTCGATAAAATGTAAAAATCTGAACCCCCTTGACCACCTTGTCAACCACGACTTTCAGGTCAATTTTCAAGGTCATTTGAACGTCAAGATGGTTTTTAAAAATAGAAATCCCTATTTTAGACTGCGGACTCGTAAAGAACGGGTAGAAGGTCATATCAAGGTCAATTATTTAAGAAGCGCTTGGAAGCTATTTTTGATTTACTGGTTTTCTGGGCAATCTCAACTTTACTTTTAGCGTTACCCGGAAACAACCACGTGGACGTAGAAAATTCTGTTCCCTTTGGGGTGCTTGACTTCGTTGTTCCTGGGTAATGCTAAAAGCAAATCAAACTTTTGACATCGACCTTCATAAACCTGGAAAAAAAAACTTAAAGGCCAATTTAGTCAAGGTCGTCGAAATTTGTGCAACTTATCTTGTACTTGTTGAAGGTACCTTCAACGTTGAGATTGCAGAGAAAACCAGTGAATTGAAAAAATGCTTGCAAGCGCTGTTTAAATAATTGACCTTGATATGACCTTCTGCAGGTCAACATGAAAGATTTTCACATACCACTTTCACGTACAATTTCCCGTTCTTTACGAGTCCGCAGTCTATAATAGGGATTTCTATTTTAAAAAATCGTCTTGACCTTTAAATGACATTGAAAATTGACCTGAAGTTCGTGGTTGACAAGGTGGTCTAGGTAGTTCACAGTTTTACATTTCACCGACTTTTTTAAAGCATTTTAAACTTTTGCTTTACCCAGAAAACAACGTACATTCAGAAAAAGGGTATCTGATCATTTTTGTACATTTGACCTTGTTCTTGACCTCTTCGAAGCCACAAAAGCAAAATTTCCATGATACATTTTTGACGTTAAATTTTCCGCTCTATTCAAATCTGCAGTCAAAAATAGGGGTTTTGATTTCAAAAAATCGTTTTGACCTTGAAATGACCTTGAAAATTGACCTCAAGGTCAAAGTCAATGATACAGTTAAATGGTTAAATTTGGGATTATAGATTAAAATGGGTCACCATGTATATATATAGTTAATGATTGAATGTAAATTGTCATATATCGATTGATGGCTATTAATCCTGGGTATGAATATTGCCGGTCAAGACCTGGGGACCCGATTGTCCCCGAGAATGTTCCTTTTCCAGAAAAGCGACCCTATTAGACTATTATTGTTTTTATGTGTTAAAATATTATTTTGCTTCTTATGTGTTAAAATATTATTTTTAATTAACTTTCATAAACAAATTGGTTGAGCAGTAAAAAAAATTATAATCTTTGTCAATGCGTTTTCAAATGAACCTAGGAATGACACTATTCATACTTTTGGACTGAGAGTGCAAAATTATTTAAGTATAATTTTGAAAAATGCGATTCATTAAGAAATAAACCTTTATTGTCTTAGGCAATAAGTTTTCAAATGAGGCCAAATTTTAGCTTTTGGAATCTCCCAAGTTACATAAAATATTGTTCTGTGAAATTATACATAAAATTTAACATAAACTTGAACATTTAATCTTTAATTTTTAACTGTTTAAGTCAAATAACATATAGTTGGAATCGTTATAATTCGCCGATTTTCAATATTGTATTTATAAACTACCAAGTGTTAAATTTAAAAAATGTCATATTCCGCATTTTGTCATCTGCCCGAAATTACTTTCATCAGGTAATAATTACTGGATATTCTCACCTTTCGAAGTTCTATAGAAAAGATTGTGTGTGGCAACTGCTTCTAACTGGAATATTAACTCACCTGAAACAGAAAAAATATCAAATATTGTTAGTAACAATCAAAGTTCAATTATTATAATTCACGTTTTTTCTCTTCATTAGGATATTGTTGCATTATTAATTTATTAACAAAAAACCTGAATTTATGAGAAAATTAACAACAAAAAAACATTTTTCCATCTGTTTCAATTACAGGCTTCGTAGGAGAAAATATTGGTGAAAATATTGCATATTTAACAGAAGAGATGAATTTTTTACTACATGGTTGAATTTTAATCCCAAAAGATTAATTTTGAACCAAAAAGAATGCCTCTTTGTATCCTGTAGACACGATAACTTCCGAAAGACTAAGCAGATTGAATCAAGCTTTGGCTTTTTGAAAGACCCTACCAGATTATCATAACAACTTTTTGAATTTTCTTGAAAAATTGAGAATTCAAATTTTCATCGAACAAAATATAATTAAAAATCAAAAATTCTATTTTGCGGTCAAACTATGCAAAATACAAAAAAAGGTGAGGAAAATTGTGCACCAAAAAAAGATCTACAATTAGCAACAAATTTTTTTATTAATCAATTTTTGATAGGATGCGTAGTTTTTGTTTTAATCGTGAAAAATAACATTAAAAGTTGGCCTGTTCACAAGTTTGAGCGCGCCTACAGCTGATAATAAAATTCAATGTAAAATAAGGAAATAATATTAAAGAAATCTGGATAAATAAAATTGGTACTTTATTTTGCAATATTTGAATAAGCAATCTCAGACCAAGGTAGAGAAATAAATATAATGTACATTTGATCTGATAGTGTTGAACATAATGTAGAAAATATCGCATTTTGAACAATATCGAGTGAGAAGCACGAGATGCTTGATGATAATGTGTTTGTTAAAGCCGAAGGAGCTTTAACAAAAGAGAATTCACAATCAACAAGTTACAGTTGTCGATGCTTTGACCTTTATTTTAAATGGTCTGTGCACAAATGTGGGGGAAGTACAAAGACCGATTTTTGATTAACAATCTTTTCCTTTTTAGTTGAAAATTCAAATATTTTGTTGAAAATTACTTTTTTTTTGTTAAAGATGAATTAATGTAAATAATTCCAATTTCGCCACTTTGAAGGAAGATGACTTGACTCCGGCTAAAAGATATTAATGACTTTTAGAAGTTTAGAAGAAAGTTAAAAATATTTTATAAATTTTCAGAAATCTTTTCAAGTTTCAAATATTTCAAAATCTAGTCAAATCTTCTGAAATTTCTTATTATATTTCAAACTGACTCAAATTTTTCTGAAAATTTTGGTATCTGAATAGCTATTAAAACAATTCGTTTTTCCTGACAAAATTTAAAATTCTCCAAAATTAAAACAATTGTCCTCATATTTTTTAAATTCTTTGACGACATTTTTTGTAATCTCTAAAACTTGAAGTTAATTTTTTGAAACAAATCCTAAATCATTTCAAATTTTCCCAGAAATCTCGCTGTCAGTACCGGTAATTTTTTTGTTACCGCTACCGGTGAGGTAGCAGAATTTTAAGCACAGAAGTATTTTTTAATTTTATTATGTCATTTACAATTAAAAGTTTCTATTCTATCAATACTGCTTAGAAACATTCAGAAATTAATTTTCTTTTCTAAATGACATTTAGTCTACAATATTATAATTTTGAATCATTCCATGAGAAATTATAAAGAATTAAAATGTTGTCCTTTTAGAAATTACACTTATTACAGCTAATTTAATTACACTAATAAAAAAATTAAAAATTATTATCAAAGAATAAAGCAACATTTTAAAATTTTTAATATAGTGTTCAAACAAAAAATAGATTTTATTTTATTTCGTCTGACTTAAAATACTTTTACTTGTTTCTGGAATTATTTTCTTGAATTTCATCTCTCAAATTTGTGTATCATAAATATCAATTGTAAATTATTAAATAAATTTAGTTATAAGAAAAACTCATTTATTGAGATTTTGTTCAATAAAAATGTTTATAAAAACAGAAAATGTCAGATGATGTTAATTTTTTGTTATTAATTATGACTCTTATGAAAAATCTCAGCAACTAGCGTTACCTGATAATAAATTTGAACAAATCTTGCGAACTATTTTTGGTTGAAAAGTCTACTATGTCATTTTTTTGGTTTGGAATGCATCTTGCTTGGTTAAACTTTCTACTCTTTAGTTGAAAATGAATTAATTTTTGTTGAAAATTTGAATATTGGGTTAAAAACTCCTGTCAAAATTTAAATATTTGGTTAAAAATGTATGTATTTTGATAAAAAATAAATATTTCTGGTATAAAATTAATCCTGTTGGTTGCAAGTTGATCTTTTTGGCTGAAAAGCATTTCTTTTATTGAAAATTAGTTGTTTTTTAAATTTATGATTGATGTTTTCACCTGAAAATCTAATTATATCACGTTTCGTCAAAAATATATCTTTTTTGTAGAAACTTAATGTTTTGGTTGAAAATTTATTTGTTTGGTGGGAAACTTCTTTTTTTTTAATTGAGAATTAATGTATTCTATTTTTTGTTGAAAATTTATCTTTTTTTTTTTTGGTAGAAAATGCAACCATTTGGCTGAAATTCTATTTTTCAAGTTTTATCATTTTAGTTCACTATTGATTTCTTTGCTTAAAGATTTTACTATTTTGTTGAAATTTTTTTTTTGTTTCACATAACTTTTTAAAAATGAAAATGTAACTATATCATTTTTGCTAGAAAATTGATCTTTTTTAGTTAAAAATTCACTTATTTTGTTGAACACTTGTCTTTCTGGGTTGAAAATTCATATTTTCGGTTTGAAGCTTTGCAGAGTTTTCAGGAAATTCCTCTTTTTGGCTTGAAAGTTCAACATTTTGAATGATATTTTTTTTCAAAATGTAACATTTTAAATGTTCTGAAGGGTTTTGATAATTTTCAAACAATTATAGCGAAATGTTATCTCTATATGTTCTTCATGTTCTTTATGTTCTACTCTATTTTATGAATTTTTCAAAATACTTAGATTAATATTTATTATTATATTTAAAATGAATGATTAATTTTAGAAAGCTATCAAAATAATGAAACCTGGGACGCTCGTATTGAAGGCTATAACTTTCTCAATGTTATGGGACATAAAATATCAATCGGGACAGTTACAACTGTATCAATAAAGAATTTGTCAATATAAACTACACAGAAAAAAGAGAAGATAAACTTTACATCGATTTCCGACGAAAGCTTCTTTGCAACAAAAATTAACTTCAGAGGATAAACTTTACACAAAAATCGGTTAAACTTTCTTTTGTTTTTCCATGACAAACACATGTATTTTGAAAGACGCGAAGTTGGCTGAAAAAAACTTTATCGCTCTAAAAAAATTCCTGCAACAAACTTTATTCTTAGTTTTTTCTGTCTATTATTCAAACTGATAGAGTGCTAAAGTTATTAATCTTTCTTCCTAATATTCTGATCTGTATCACTATATATTTTTCTTGACAGCAATTAAAATATGCTTCATTTTAATATCATAAAATGTAGAAAAACAACTTGGTGAAGTAAAAAAATGTATTACTAGACTACATAATACAAAATTCAGCCAAAACTATACAAGCATTCTGTCACTATTTCCAATGCTTTAAGGGCATGCTCTTCGATGATCACGTGACCAAACCAGTCCTTGGTTATCAAATTTTTTTTGGTGTTCACCATGTCCAAACGCAATGATATATCGCTCTCAAAATTTGGAATACAGGAAATGGGACAATAAATTGCATTTGTATATTCATTTTGAGTAATCATTTTGAAAAAAAATTATTAATGTAAAAAATAAATGTGTAATATTATTTTCATTTCTTTTTTGGTGCTCACTACGTCCACACGGATTGATATATCGTGTTTAGAATTTGAACGATTAAATAAAAAGCACTAAAGAACGTTTGTATACATCAATATGTTTATAATTTCAAAGAAATTTTATTTATAAATTAATAAAATAGGATATTACCACTCGAGTCGAGCACTTTGCAGGTAATGTTTGGTTTGATGCATTTCAGATTTTTTGATGCGCGTATTTTGATAACTGACACAAATTTTGGACTAAATCGTCTAAACATTTTAAAAAATCAATATAAACAATAACATTTGCACATTTGTTGCAAATAAAAAAATAAGTATCTGCACACACGTAACCTGTTATTATTTTTGGAGCATTTTTAGCAATTTGTAGCGGAGAAAAAAAGAAGCTTTCAACGTCGGTAAAGTAGAGATCACATGACCAAGCTCGGTTATGAAATTTTACACATTATTTTTACATGGACAATTTTTTTCAAAATTATTACTGAAACTAAATATACAAACGCAATTTCTTCTCTCATTTCCTATATTCCAAATTTTGAAAGCGATATATCATTGCGTTTGGACATGGTGAACACCAAAAAAAATTTCATAACCAAGGACTGGTTTGATCACGTGATCACCGAGGAGCATGCCCTTAAGGAGGTTAACAAATTACAAAAGTTCTGTGTTTTTTTTTTATTTGTTTTTTGTATCCAGTTATGTTTCTCTTATTTTGAACATTCATATAACTGCATATTGTTCATCTTCTTATTTGATAGAAAATTAATCTCTCTAGTCAGAAATATATCTCATCGGTTGAAAACTCAAATATTCATGACCTCTTATTAGATAAAAAAACAAAAGTACAAAATGACGTGCCTAATATTTTTCATCTGTCATTTTTTTCAGTTGTCTTCTGGTCGCGATAAAACGGCAGGAAAAAAATTACAATCCTTTCAATAATGTTAATTAATAATTATTTGATCACGTAAATCTATCATACAAGTATGTGCAATAATTGGAGCTTTGGAAGATATAAAGTTGGACCAATAAGGCTCAGTTTTTCTAGAACATT
Source organism: Andricus curvator (assembly GCA_932195095.1). Classification (NCBI taxonomy): domain Eukaryota; kingdom Metazoa; phylum Arthropoda; class Insecta; order Hymenoptera; family Cynipidae; genus Andricus; species Andricus curvator. The sequence continues at coordinate 331,946 of CAKNYM010051213.1, read as the reverse complement.
TCCTCAAACTATGAGCGAATATTGACATAATTTTTCAAATGCCGCTATTTGTTCTAAACATACATGTATACAAGAAAATAGAATAAAGCATCCATACGAAAATGTATTCTTAAATAAACGTGATTTTGTTTACGAGGCTTCAAATGATAACATCCAGTGAGATAGAGTCAATGAGACATCCATGTACTACGTGAACAATTTTTCGGGCGGGTGGGGCAGGAGGTGAGAAAGGGGGAGTGAGGGAATCAAAATTGTCGTCGTGCTGAATAAAGAGCCGATTAGTATATATACGGAAACCTCGTGTGGAAAATTCATTTTCTGCGTGAATCGGCATTATCTACCTCATCGACTATAATAAAAAATGCAGATCGCCGCCGGTACTCTATTCCTCGCTGCTGCTGTTTTCCTGGATTCTATTGGTAAATATATAATAAAATAGTATGATATGTACTAGAAAAGAAACACGATTATTTTTTTTCGTCTTACGCAATTTTTAAATTAAAAAATAAAATTAATATTATTACAAAAGTTTTGTATATCACAGTATCTATCTTTTTCTTTCAAAGTTGCAGTCATGGGATCTCGCATACATTTCTAACCAAGCAATATAATTTTATGATAAGAAAGACAGTTCCAACCAAAGAAAGTGAATTTTTATCTACAATGATTAATCTTTGGCCAAAAAATAAAGTTCTAACGAAATTTTCGATCAAAAAAGGTGAATTTTTAACGAAAAAGGAAATAATTTATATTTTCTCTGAAAGCGAGTTTAATTTCGAAAAAAAAAACTATTTTTATTTCACCAAAAAGACGGAAAATTCTACCAAGTAGTTGCCTTTTTAACGAAAAAATATCAAATTTCCACCAAAATAGATGAATTTTCAAAAATCTGTTGTGTTCACAAAAAAAGTTTTATCAAAGAAGGCACTCTCACCAAGGTAACGTATTAACAAGTCAGGTTCCTTCAAAATGAGGAAACTAGAATTATTTACACAGCTAACATAGTTTACATTCCTTTATTCGCGCCTCGTGTCTCAGCTCGAAGAACATATTTGTATAGTTTTCAATTAAATTAAATTCATATTTAAAAATAATCACAGTTTCGAATTTGGGAAAGAGGTTTCAAAAATAAATAAATAAATATTTAAAAAGTAAATTCAATTCCCCAAATCAAAATTTTCTCATTAGAAAAAGGAGCTCTATTCCTATAAGTAAAAAAATCGTGGATAATCCAGCTTTTCAGGATGAATTTGGAATCTATTCATTGAACATAATCAATAAATATTTAGTCTCATGAAATAGAATCTAATCATCAGTAAAAAGAGTTTTGTAGATTAATTTGCACAGAAACACATAAAAACCTCTTCGCTTATTATTCGTTAATTATAAAAGATTTAATCTTGAGCGCATTAACTACGTAATAATATACGTCATTCAAATGTTTTTCGTTTTTTATACATAGTAATTGTTGCGTAGCTTCTGTAATGTCAGATATTTGGTTGCCCACGTAGGGGTTTAGAAATTGGTCTCTAACAGGTTTATAAATTGGACAGTACAGAAGGAAATGATCGAACGTTTCTCGGGCGTTGAGATTACAAATGGTGCAGTTAGCGTTTGTATCGAAATATATGCGTTTTCCCCATAACTAATTTTGATTCTACAGTGAGATGCCAATCTTAATTGGCTGATGATTCTAGTTTTGCTAAATGGTAATTTGAACTTTAAATATGGTTCTGCTGTGAACTGTCTGAGGCTAAGGTTTCTGCAGATATTGTTATATCCGGAGTTTATAGATCTATCGATAGTTAAACTTTTCAAGTTGTTTTCCCAAGTGTTTATAATATTATCGCATCTTTTGTTAATCTCTCTGCTGCACATGATGTGTTGTTGTGGCCAAAGAGTACAGTCTCCTGTTGCCTCGATAATTTCTTTGATTTGAGATGCCCAATTATAGCACGGTCTGATTTTATTATGCTTATCTAGATCAACAAGTCTGTTATAGCAAATCTTCGGGAGCCTGTCGTCTGGCATTTGAAGGACCCTTCACCACCAGCTCATTGCTCGCTTCATGACACTTAGTTTTAAAGGATCTGTGCTTGTTTCTTGACATATAAAGTAGTTGGGTGTGTTTTTTGGCCATCTATATAGCCTTTTAAAGTACTGTGTTTGCACGCGCTCAATTTCGCCTAGATACCGTTAGGCCCATGTTTTAGAACCGTATAGATTCGTAGCCTTAACAATAGAGCTTAAGAGCTTAGTCATGGCGTTCCACGATTGATTTTTACACGTGTACAGAATTTTTTGGACCCTAGATACTGCTACTATTCCTTTGTGAGTAAAAAATTATGCCGCCTTACATAATTTACCTGAGCAAGAAAAAGGCACCCCGAGATAAATGTACGAGTTCTGGTAAACAAGCTCCTGGCTTTCCCAAAAGATAGGCTTAAGGCGTTTGCAATCCCCAGTTTTCCGTAGAGGAACGATTTTTGTTTTCAGTGCATTTAGTTTCAAACCGTTTGCATCACAGTAAGATTTTAAGGTCTTAAGTTTATTTTGAGTGTCATGCCAGGATCTTGCAAAAATTAGAAGGTCGTCCGCGAAAAGGAGCATCAAGATCCCCTTCGCAGAGGACACAGAAATTCCTTCCATACCATTGTCCCTAAAAAACGTAATTATACCATGTAAAAATAAAATGAACAGAAGCGGGCTTAGGCTGTCCCCTTGCAACACAAAATTGTAGGAGGATTCGAATTATTTTTCCGTTTAAGTCTAAGTGGTGGAGTTTATCCCAGAACTTATTGTGGTTGACAGAATCGAATGCGCGCTTAAAATCGACAAAAATCATAAACGCGCACTTCTTACTTGAGCCTATATGAATATTCGCTACTGACGCTAAGGTGAAAAGGTAGTCCAAAGTCCCCCTTCCTGTTCTAAATCCTGCTTGCTCTTCTGGAATTATGTCAATCCCCTCGGCTTAGTCCATAATTCGAGTTGCAAGCATACAGGTGAAAACTTTGGTTACCGAGTTAAGAAGGGCTATGCCTCTATAATTAAAGGGGTCAGTTCAGGTGTTCATACTAATATATTTCGTAGAATTATAATTCTGAATTATGCTTGTATTTGAAAAAGAACTATAATGAAGTGTTATTCTGTCTTGGCACAGTAAGTATTCCAAAAGAATTACAATTTCGATTCAGAACGGGAATTTTTGACAAGGATTATGATTCTGTTTTGGAACAGAGTTTGCTGAAAAATATTTTGAGAAACTGGAATTATAAAGAAATTAATTACAGGGGCAAAAACGTTTCCATCTTTCGACACACACAAAATTTCGTACTATTCTGTGTTTTACAACCGTCAAAAAACAACCCTTCTTCCCATTTCAAGACCTGCAGGAGTCACCTAAGTACACCGTCGAATTTTCGACTTACCAAAAAAAACCCTTGAATCAATTTCTATTCATTTTTAAATGCACTCTTCAAAAATTAATCCAAAAAAACAGGTCCAAGTACAAAATATCCAATAAGGTCCCGACCTCATAATAATATACAAGATTCCCGGAAAACCACCCCTAGTAGTTTTAACAAAAGTCAGATTCCCGAAGCAGGAGGCTAATGACCCTGGCAGTTGACGCGACTATAAACATTCAAATAATAAAATATACAAATTTTCCTTCAAACTTCTTAATAAGCTAGAAAAGTGATTTAATCAGTGAAAGTAGAAACCTTCCAAATTTAAACTATTTAAGATAAAATAATAAAATACTTACAATTTTATTACTTCTATTTATCACTAAGTGAAGTTTATTTGATTTGAATAAGTTTTGTTCTAAGGGCTTCAAAACTTGACACTATTTTTTAATCAGGGTTGTCAGCTTGTGACATTCAATCGTTGAAATTACTTTAAATTTTATATTATTTAAATACCTTATTCTAAAAAATTACAATTTCAAACAACAGAACTTGAAACTTTCAGTAGGAATAGTCTTTTCTTTTGGATTCTTTGACAAGATGCCCTCGGAAATTAGCTACAGGGCTAGCGCGAGGGGTACTAAAAATCACTGTTCAAATTAAAACGCTACTTATCTTTCAAAGAAGAATGTGTTCAAATGAATGAACAGTTGAAATCCCGAAATATGTTATCATTTTCCAGAAGACAAAGCTCGCAGTAAAGTATAGAGTTACAGTAAAATTCAATAACCAAAATAAGCCCGACTACTCAAAAAGGGACATACATAAATCGCAGATCTTTAGTACATGTAGTGTGAGAAGCTATACTGTAAATTTGAAAAAATGAAATAAAATAAAAGATATGCTCAAATACGAAATATACCCCTTTATAAAGTGAGAAACATTTCTTTTCGCATGACCTAATAATAAATTCTAGTAAATACCTCAATGTAGCAATTGGATCTACCACTAACGAAAATATGCCAAACAGAATACGTATGAGTAGGAATAAATAGGAAAAGGTAGAATCCCAAAAAGAGTAATAATGAACTAAAATAAAGTTCTTTAAAACAGGACATTTACTTAGAATGACGACATTGTTCTTAAAGATGATCCTACGTCCATAGAGTGATTGCTGGCGAAATTCATCAAGGTCGTGGAGATGAGAGAGTATAATTCTCAGCGATCCTTCCTCCTTACGGCAGAAGATCTTTCCGCCAGAAATCCATGGAAACTTTATCTGCTTAGCTCTCTTCTTGTTAAATACCTCCTCATATATAACAGACCATTCTATTTTGTTACAGTTTCTTCAGTGTAAAGGATACATTCCTACCCACCAGACCAGCCAATATTTGTTGTCAAAAAATCTCGCCTTTTCTTACGTTTCTCAATAAGACGAAAACAAGCCTCTTACTGACTGAATTTCGCAATTATAACTGGCGGCTAGAGCTGACCTGAAGCACTCGATTCATAGAGTCGTGTTCTAAAAAGCGAAATGAGGCCTTTTTTCGAGTGAGGAATCTCCAAAACGGTCGTAATTTGATTACTGATAGCTGGAAGGTCCTTCCCCTGTTAGAAAGGCCAACCATGAATTTCAACAACATTAGCTAGAGAAGCCGGCTTCATAAAATTACATTTGCGCTACAAGTGCGACACCTGGGAAGTAAAATTACTTTCATTTGCTGATAGTTTCTTCGTAACTTCCTGAAGCTCTTGAATTCCAGAGACATTGGTCGCAACAGTCGTCTCAACTGTAGTGATGCAGCGACAGTTTTGTATAATACTGTCCTTCATGCTATTAATTGTGATATCTAATTCACTCTGAAACTTCAAAATTCGCCCGTATATAAACACTGTTGAGCAAAAATACCAGAGCCTGTTAAACGACGTCACGAGTCACGACCAGTGCCGTAACATAGTCATTTCATATTTTAATTTAAAAATTTCGTGAGACAACAAAAAATTATTTTCCTTATTTTTTGTCTTTCTCGTTTCCCTATTTAATCGTTCTAGTAGATATTGTATCTATCATGAATATTAGTATTTACATATTTCTGTTTCTCCTTGCAGAATTAATAAGTTCAGAAGCGTTGACTTTGAGGCAATTATTTCGTGGATACAACGGTGTCTTGCCTCCTATCGAAGTATTTAACTATCCCCCTGATGCAAGGATAACCGATTTATATAAATATGGTTATATGACTATGCACAATCCACCGAAGAACGATTTCTTAGCAAGGGGTCATGTAATTGTTGCATGGAGAAGAGTCGACAACGTTAACCATAGGGGAGATTATATTGAACCGCTATGGAAATTGTTTTCACCACTACCAGAAATAGAATTATTTTGGGTATATGACACAATTCGAGACGATTGGATAATGATGCCAAAAAATGAATTTGAGCAATTGGGTTTTGGCCATGTTTTTCAACTTGTTTATGCGCGCGAACAAGTTGCTGCTACAACGAAGCTAACAGCAGACAGACCAGACGCAGACCCACAAGCACACAATTATGCAAGCAATAAAGCAAACAGTAGAATGGGCAGTCTCGAAGCCGATCTAGTCAGACAACTACGCAGCGGTCACACAACCACTCAAGCTAGCAGTGCATTAATCTGGCAAGAATACACTCATTATTATACTATGGCATTCACCCATTATATTTCGCATCAAGGATCAAACTATCATCGTGACCGTCATAGCGACCGTGAATGAATAAATTAACCACATACAGACATCAATAATTCATCAAATTTTCAAAAAGGACGAATATCACAGCTCCGCATGTGTGAATCATAAGGTTTTCCTGACTTGTAAGAAATGAGAATCGTCCGGAAACAAGAGAAACTAATGGTGGAATTTCGCGAAATCAGTACAAACCACGTACCATGTTCACCTCGTTTTGAATGGATTCTCTGAAAAAACTGAAGAAAGGTTTTGATTGGTGACTTGCTTGCGGTGAATTTGAAATCTTGAATAACCCACTCATCAAAACACTCTTACAGACATTCTACTTGAAGCGAGGCAAACCTCTTTAGAATTTAGCGTACATCATCCTACTCTACTATCTCCGGAAAATAAGGATAAATTTCTAACACACAGTTCCTGTCCTCACTATTACTCCATGTCCAGGAGTGTGAAGTTAGAAAGGTACACTAGTGACACAGAAAACTTGTCAATTTGATGTTATTTATTGTAATAAATAATTTCGAATGTAAAAAATTACGTATAGTATTCTACTCTTCCACTAATTTTGTTCAAATTGAATCCCTCTATTCATATATAAAATACAAGAAAAAGTACAAAATGCAATGCCTTTCTACAATGTTAATTAATAATTATTTGATCACATAAATCTTTCGTACACGTATGTGCAATAATTGGAACTTTGGAAGAGATAAAGTTGGACTAATAAAGCTTTGTTTTTCTGGAATATTTCCTTAAACTATGAGTGTATGTTGACAAAATTTTTCAAATGCCGCTATTTGTTCTCAACATACAGGTACACAAGAAAATAGAATAAAGCGTCCACACGAAAATTTATTCTCAAATAAACGTGATTTTGTTTTCGAGGCTTCAATTGATAAGATCAAGTGAGATAGAGTCTATGGGCCATACATGTACTACGTGAACGATTTTTTGGGCGGGTGGGGCAGGAGGTTGAATAGGGGGAGTCAGAAGATCAAAATTGTCTTCGTGGTATATAAAGAGCCGACTAGTAAAACCTCTTGCAGTAAATTCATTTTCTCCGTGAATCGGCATTATCTACTGTCATCGAATATAATAAAAAATGAAGATCGCCGCCGGTAGTCTATGCCTTGCTGTTGCTGTTTTCCTGGATTCTATTGGTAAATATATAATAAAATAGTGTGATATGTATTATTGAAGTGCACTAGAAAAGTAACACGATCATTTTTTTTCATCTTACGCAATTCTTAAATTAAAAGATAAAATTAATATTAATACAAAAGTTTTGTATATCACAGTATCTATCTTTTTCTTTCAAAGTTGTGGTCACGGGATCTCTTATACATTTTTACATTCTCATCAGAGAAGGTATTATAATTGTGTAAAATTTGGGGGGCCCCCCGCCCCCGTTTTTTTTAAATGTTCACGTGTTGAAACCCTCTGTACCCGAAAAACATGTTTTTACGAATGTGTCTGGCTGCATATATGTATGTCTGTCTGGCTGTGAGCATGATAACTTTTGAAAAAATTGATCTATTAGATTGGACTTTGGTTTACTCTTTGAGCGTCGAAAACTTAAGTTCATTTTTGTTAGTCACCTATTTTGTATAAAAATTCAAAAAGTTAAAGCAATTTCAGAAATTTTGAAACCACTTTTTTCCAAGATTTAGAAATTGTATGTATGGCTGTTCGTATTACTCAAAAAGACGAACAATTTATATCAATCAATTTTTTTCACAGAAAAAAATTACCAAAGTTATAGCATTTTCAGCATTTAAAGAAGGTCGAGTATTCCGTTCCGGCAAAATATGCCGGATTTTAATTTTCTTGTCCGGAATATTTTGCCTGATTTTAATTTTCTCTTCCGGTATATTGTATTGTGTACTAAATTGAATTCCAAATAATTTATTATGAATTCCAAACGATTTATTATTAATTCCAAACAATTCTAGATTAATTGAAACGATTTAAAGAACTGATGTTTGCAAAAATATGTCGATGAATAGAAAATTAAAGGGAGATATTGATGACAGGTGGAGGTTATGTGTCATCTGCATATCTGTATTCCTTGCCGGATCTTAATTTTCTCTTCCGGAAGATTTTTCCGGATTTTAATTTTCTTTTCCGGCATATTTTTAATAATGTCATAATTTTCTGTGAATTATATATTTGCACGAATTTCCACAACTTTCGAAAATTAAATGTGTGATGTAATTTTTGAAATATTTAATCGAAAACGTGAAAGAATGCTATCCATCTTTCAAATTTTTTCAAATGTACTTCTTAAAATTTATAGTTCTTCTATGTAAAAACCGATTTTTCCTTAAACTTAAAATATTATATAGATTGTGACATAAATTTTAACAAATGTAGTCAATAATTGATTTTCCCTCAAAGTGACTCATGAAAAACATCTCAGAGGGACCAGTTCAATTCCCCGAAACTTTCAAAAAATTCATAATATCATTTCTTTGAATTACTCAAATTCATTCTTCGAAATTTAAAATGTCTGAAGAATTTGATAAAAAACTAAAAAACTTTTTTTGTTATTCGCGAAATCCTTCCAAATTCCTAAACGGCTTTTTTTTGCGATCTTCAAAAATCTGAATTTAGTTTTACACTTTTTAAATCTTTTGAAATTCAAAATTTTAAGTTATTTCGAAACTTCTAAACCTTCTTAATAGTTTTCAAAATAATCAGAATTTTTCATAATTTCTTTTTTATTCTCCAAATTGAAAAAATTTTCCTCAAATCTTCCAGATTCCTGTTCGACAATTTTGGAAATCTTTTTAAAATTAAAAACAAATTAATTTAAACAAAAAACATTACAAATTTTCCTAGAAATCTTGAGAAAATTTTTTCTTTCTTTTGAAACCTCTCACAGTTCATAAAAAGCTTGTTTTTTCAATAAACATTTGAAATGTTTTGAATTATTCTTCAATTTCCTCTTAAAATTCATTCTTCAAAATAGAAAAGCGTTTGAAATTTTTACAGAAATCTTAAGAACTTTTTTTCCGATTTTCTTAAGACCTTTCAAAAATCTTGAAAGAGTTCTTTTTCGCAATCTTCAAAATCTGAACTTTTTTTTACATTCTTTGAAATCTTTGCAGATTCCAAATTGTCGATCTATCTTTTTAAAACCTTTCAAGTTTTAAAATATCTTCCAATGATTCAAATTGTTGTTAAATTTTTTTTTTACTTCTTAAAAATTGATAAAATTCTCTCCAAATCTGCCAGATTTTTTGTCAACAATTTTGAACTTCTTTTCGACATTCTCTTATAATTAAATTGAAAAAAAAAATCTTTTTAGGAATCTTAGGAAAAATTTGTTCATTCTCCTAAAACCTGTCAAAATTCCTAAAAAGCGTCTTCTCTTCGATAATCAGTTCAAATGTTTTACATTATATTTTCAATTTTCTCTTTAAATTCATATCTTAATATTTTGAACTGTTTTTTAAGTATTTCAAAAAATGTCAATTTTTTCCTGAAAATATGTATTTTTTGGTTTCTAATTCGTAAATAGGTTGATAATGAAAGTAGTGAAACCAGAAGTAAAGTCATGTATTTCGTTTTTGTATCCAAATGTATCACTGAAACAAATATTTCACATTTTCAGCCTTATTGAAACAAGAGGAAGGCTACATATTGCGAGAAAAACAGGAATTATTTAGACAATTTATGTGATTTAACTTGCTTTATTGACGTTAAAAATAATCTCTTCTCTAATAGCACGCATCAAAAACACGTTAAGTGGTTCATTTTACATTTAGATACATATATTTTCTTAATTAAACAAACCGCTTCTTCAAGATAATTTCTTTCATTTAGCAAAAATTAAAATTCAGAAAATTGTACTGCTACAAATCGAAATTGTTAAAAATAGTACAGTTTAGGTCAACTTTGAAAATAATTGTATTTTTTAATATTTAGATTTGGAAATGAGCGACTGGAAAACTTGAAAATTCCTTGAAATCTTTTAAAATACCCTAAAATATTTAAAATCCTTTGAAATACCCGATTATTCTTTCTTACAAAAACCAAATATTTAAAACTAATTCATTCTCCCTTTGAATTTTTTCTATGGTGGACATTTGAAAATAAAAACATTTGATTTCAATTCAAAGGTATTTTAAGATTGATTAATTTTGTGTTATTGAAAATGAATTTTTGTTTAACTAAAAGTTTAACTATTCGATTTATGAATCATTGAACTATTTGGTTGAAGAAATGATTTATTTTGTGAAAAATTCGAGTTTCTTGGTAAGAAATTAATCTTTTTGCTTAAAAATTTATATTTTCGGTTGAAAATTCATCTTTTCGGCAAAAAATGCAACGCTTCATTTGAAAATTTTTTTTATTTATTTGAAGATTGTTTTTTTTTTAACTAAATCCTTAACTTTTTGCCTGCAGTATTTTTTTTGTCTCCAAATATTAAAAATTTTTCTGGGCACTAAGTTTTATGTTAAAATTGCATATTATTTCTAGAAAATTCTACCTTTTGCTTTGAAAAATCATTATTCTGGATAAAATTTTCTCTCTTTATTGACTCAAAAACCGTTGTCGGTTTAGCATTTAACTAGTTTTTTTTAAATTCATATTTTTTGGTGTAATTCAACTGTTTTCTGTTTCAAAATTGAAATATTTTTTGGTGGAAATATCAACTGCTGCACTTTTTATCGAGAATTCTTCTTTTTTTAATTGAAGATTCATCTCTTTGGTTTAAAATACAGCTATGAATCATTTTGTTGAAAACTTTTTTTTCTAATTAATTTGCTTACATAAAACTGATCCTCTTCAGTTTTTTATACGTAATTCGTGAAAAACAATGTCAACGTCGTTGTTCAAATAAAAAATTAATTAAAAAAAATATAAAATTCAAAGTATTGTGGATATATTTTAGTCTTGCAGAGATATTTTTGTGATTATTTTTCACTTGGAAATTTGTTAGACTTGTTTTGTGGATCTCGTATAAATCATTAACTTTGGACTTACATTTTTTTGTTTTTGTTTAACATCTATATTTTGAATTAAATGTAGGTGTTGGTGTTACGGGTTTGTTTTCGGAAAACTAATTTCATTACTTGTAGTAAGCTTAACACCAGCTCAGACCTATGATATACTTTTTCTTGTACTTATACCCTTTCTTTAGAAAAAAAATCAGTTTATTTTCCAGGAAAGTAGCGGAATACATTTTTTTAGATTTCACAGGGAATCTTAGAGGATTTGAGCACATTATGTATAATTTACAGAATTTTCACTGAGCATTGCGCAAAAATTTCAGTAAATTAAATATGAATGAAGCATTTTTTTAAGTGTACGCGCAATGGTCTAAAATTAGCAGATTATTTTTCTCGTTAACAAAATGTAACTAGCCGCATGTGCCATATCGTCACACCGCACTTTTAACACTTTTTAATATTTAAAAACAATAAGGTAGAATTAAACTCAACTTTCTAAAATTTGATCCAAATTTGTTACTACCTTGAATTCTTATGGAATTTATCAGATACTCATTAATTAATTATATTCACTACCATATGAATTCAATGGATTTTTTTCTATTTTAAAAATTTTGCTCCATGAATTTGAATTATTTTGAAGTCACATCGAATTCGTATGACGTTTATAAAATTCTCTTGAATTCCTTTAAATAAATCTTCGAGAAACAATCTTTAGCAAAAGAAATGACCTTTAACAAAATTGTTGAATTTTCTACGACGTAGACAATTTTTTAACCAAAAGAGATTAATTTATAACAAAGCACGTAATACCTGATATTTCAACACAAAAAGATTTTAATTCTTGATCAGAAACCGTTAAAGTCAAGCGAAAGACACGAATTTTCAACCCAATAAATAAATTTTCAACTCAAGTGATAAATTTTCAAATGAAATAGTTAAATATTTAGTTTAAAAATAAATTTTCCACCGAAGAGGTGAGCTTTCAACAAAAAAGTTCATTGCCAACCAAAAAGTTGAATTTTATACCAAAGTAATTGAATTTTTATCCTGAAAAAACAGATGAATTTTCAAAAAGAAAATTACCTTCACAAGATTGTTGAATTTTGTACAATGCAAATTAATTTTTACCAAAAACTTTCATTTTCAACAGAAAATATTAATTCTTCAAATGCGAAGTACATTTTCTACCAGAAATATGAATCATCAAACAAAATAAATTAATTTTCAAGAAAATAGTTGAATTTTCCAACTAGAAGAGATATATTTTAAACAAAAAGTAGAATAGTTGTAATTTCAATTTAAAAATTAATTTATTACTAAAAAAAAGAATTTACAAGAAAATAGGTAAATATATTGAAACTGAAGATCGCTGTTAGAAACCGGACTTTTCGCCTATCACTGAAAGCCGTTCTAATGTAAACATTAAAATTATTACAAAAATGGATATGTTCAGTTAAAAATAATGTCATCCATTAATTTCTAATGCTTTTGACTTAAAAATTTTACAACAAATAACTCCAAAATAAATCAATAATATTATTCTTTGATATGAATAAATTATCTTTTAGCCAGTGAATGTCAAGTCAGAGCGTGGATTTATATTTTTAATCAAACATCTTTGAAATGTTAAATTTATAAAAGCTGAAAGCTTGAAATTTTTCACTTGGACAGCATTTAATTTTAATTCTTGAATATAAAAGTGTTAAGAAATTCCATTTAAAATAAAAAAAAAATTTTTTATGAAGATTCAATTTAAAAAATTTTAATTCAACACAGTCCCACTTTGAGTGCTTTAGTTTCAAGTTCAGGTTTGATTACATAAAATGACAAAACTTTTTAATTTCAATGACCGTAAAACACTTTCATGAACCCGGAAAAATTCGAAAATGTAGACCACACATCACCTCCGAAAGCATAAGGTATTTACAAGCTACTGCTTCTAAATGGGAAAACAAGAACTGTGTACAAACCTAATCTATTAAATCCCACTTTATTCACGTTCCAAATAATCTTTTTCAAATTCGCGTGTCAAAAGATATTAAATTCGTGAGGAAATGAGCTTCATGATTTTAAAACTGTAAAATAATATTCTTGAAAATTCTCATTTTTTCAGGCAATTGAGTTATACACAAAATTAGCATCAGGATAAATGTAAAATAATAATTTTCAGACGTTCTTATTTATTTAATGTTAAGCATCATTTTTTTAAATTAGCATCTTCAGTCGCGCCCACATGCGCGTGTCGTTTTTCGATTTGTGTGGGAAATCATTTTTAATACAAAATTAAAATTCCGAATAACAATTTATTTTTTGAGTTGACTAATTTTCAAGATTTTACAAAATTTTTGAAAAACTTTGTTTTGGCTGAAATGACATTTAGTACTTGTATAAGTTTGAAAGAAATTTAAGAATATTCTATGAATTTTTGGAAATCTTTCAAAGTTTTAAAATACTTGTGATCTCTTCAAAACTTCGAAGTACCCAAATATTTTTTAAGCTGACTTGAATTATTTCTTCCTTCCAAATTCTTCTTTGGCAAATTTCGTAATCTTGAGATAATATTTGTATGATCCTTTTTTGTAAATTCCTAAAATTAAAAACTTCTTAAGTTCAGAGATTTTAAATTCAAATTTTTACAATTTTAAAGAGTTGTAATTTAAAACTTTTGAATTTCAATGGTGTATCAATAAAAATTCTTACATTAAAGACATTATGAATGAAAATTATCAAAATTATGGAATTTTTAATTTTGATACCTGAAACTTGCAACGTTTATAATTTTCTGTCAACTGTCAAAATGAAAAAAAAGGTAAATTTTAAAGATTTACAGATTCAATTTTCACAATTTTGAAGAATGAATATAACAAATGCTTCATTTTAACGATTTGCAATCCACAATTCTTGAATGTTGAATGTTTGCAATTAAGGACTGTTTATATGTGCAACATATGTGTCCGTATATAAATAGAAACTTTGCAGGAACGTCAAGCCGACAAAGTCAATGAATGAATTTAAAGATAATTTTATATTTCAATTTGAAAATTGCGTGAGACAAAAAAAATTATTTTCCTCTTTTTTCATTCTGCCTTTGTCGTTTCCCTATTTGATCGTTCTAGTGAAATTTGTATTTACCATGAATATTAATATTCACCTATTTCTGTTTCTCCTTACAGAATTAATGACTTCAAATGCTTTGACTTTGGCGCAATTATTTTCTGGAAACAACGGTGTCATGCCTCCTATCGAAGTATTTGAATATCGCCCTGATGCAAGGATAGAACATATATATAAATATGGTTTTCTCACGATGCACAATCCACCGACGAACGATTTCTTAGCAAGGGGTCATTTCATCGTTGCATGGAGAAGAGTGGACAACGTTAACCACAGGGGAGATTATATTGAACCTCTATGGAAATTGTTTCTTCCAGAGTTTCAACTAATTGCGGTATTTGACACAATTCAAGATGAGTGGGTATTCCTGCCAATAAATGAATTTGATCAATTGGGTTTTGGCCGTGTTTTTCAACTTGCTCATGCGCGGGACCAAGTTGCTGCTACAACGAAGCAAACAACAGACAGACCAGAAGTAGACCACCAAGCAAACCTTTTTGCATACAAGGAAGCAAACCGTCAAATGGACATTTTAGAAGCCAAACAAGTCAAAGAACTACGCAGGGGTCACACAACCCCTGAAGCTAGCAGTGAATTAATCAGGCAAAAATATACTCTGGTATATATTCGAGCATTCAACCGTTATATGTCAGATCAAGGATCAAACTATCATCCTCACTAAAATCCAGTTTCCTCGAAAAATACAAATCGAAGGTGATACAGGTGTAGTCATAAGGAGACTATTAAATTCGAAAATCCACAAAGGTCTTAGTCATTTCATTTGAATTCTAAAGATCGACAGTTTCATTCACCGTCACAGCGCCGATGCATGAATGAACTAATCACACTCAGGCATCACGCATTCTCATGCACTTTTAACAACGACATGACATGTAATAAATATTTCTTTCAAATATAAACGCTTAGATGATGCTACACACGATGCCTTGATAATTATAAATAATGCATCAAATTTTTAAAAAGCGAAAGTATCACAGCTGCACATGTAATAATATGTATACTGTTAATCTTAAGTCCGCTGAACTATACACAGGTTTTACTGCGATTTTTCTCGCATACTGCAAAAATATTGTAGGTGAATTCTTGGGCAGATATTTTGAAAGACGGGCGCAGAAGCTGGGGTGTAGAATTAGTAGAGTCTTTTTTGGGGGGGAACCCGATTAATTGTGGATTCGGTGAAAATATGAGGCGTGTCACATAAGGTGTACCTGACTTGTGAGGAATAAGAATCTTCCGTAAACAAGGAAAAAATAGGGAGAAATTTTGGACATACAGTTTGCTTTATTGACTTTAACACCATGTTACCAATAGAGTCATAAAGGTACACTAGGGACGCAGAAAACTTTTTAATTCAATGTAATTTATTGTAATAAATAATTTCGAATAAAAAAATGGACTATGAGTATAATATTCTACTCTTCCACTGAGTTTGCCAAAATCAAATACCTGCAATTTTTTTTTCTTTTTGCTTCTTTCCCCACTATGTCAAACTGACAGTTTGTTAGTATAAATCAGTTTGATATCTCATGAAATTATCTTTCTACTTGAAGCAATTCGAAGTTTCATTTCTCTCATGGAAATAATTTTGATTGTTTCTTCATTTTTTCCAAAAAAGTTTCAAATTTCAAATTCAAAACTTAAAAAAAAAACAACGATTTTGTTATAATATAATATAGAAAGATCCCACAATTCATATGTACATAAAAGACAACATTTCTTGGTTGTTTCACCAATCGTATTTCAATATCATATCCTACTCATAAAGTGAGCGTAACCAATGGTCTGGCTTTTAGATTTTTCTCGATGAACAACTTTTGTTCATCATTTTTTCTCGAACCTTCTGTTGTTTTCCCAAAAATTTAATTTTTTTATCATCAATATTATTTTTTGCGATTAAAACAAAAGACTACGCCTCCTATCACAAAATTATTTATAACAAATTTGTAGCTCTTTTTTATGTGAGCAACATTTGTCTAATAATTTTTGCATTCCTTTGCGAGGTGAAAATTTTAATTTTTGTTTAAATTCAAATAGGTGGTATAATAATCTTGTAGGGCTTCAAAAAAGCAACGTTTTTTGGATTTAAAATTTCTCTAACTTTTTCAATTTTCATTAAAAATAGCTGGTGAACGAATTCGTTCTTTCTTTTTAGTTCATAAAGAAGTGCGCCAAAGCACAATTTAATCTGATCAATCTTTCGAAAGTTTCCGTGCCTACACCATACTACAGTCTACAGACAGACAGATAACTTTGTGAAAATCATTTTTTCTGACTCAAGGGGCCTCATAACGTGGAGATTTGATGAAAATCGACCAAGTTAAGTTTTATATGAAACCAATAGCTTTTCATGAGAATGAGAATGTAACAAGCATTCTGACAGTTCTGGAACAGATTTCCTTAACACAGGATCCTATCTAAACATAAAATATACCATTATCTTTACATCTTGACATAGTTGTTCAATTTTCCTTGGGAAATACTCAAATAATTGATTCCTTCACAAACTTGGTGCGTAAATCATCCTTAAATATGTAAAATTGCTATTTAAAAAAAACAAGCTGTTAGTAATTAAAATTAATCCTTACTCATGTCGACTTAACTTTACTTATTTTCTTTATTTATAAAAAAAAGAAAAACTGAGAATTTCAAGGCAGGTGAAAAGTTGCAACATCAAATGTATAAGAAAAAAAGGAAAGATGAAGAATTCAGAGAAGAAGAAACGATATTTAAAGCACAGAAAAGAGAAGACGAAGAATTCAAGGTAAGAGAAAGGCTTTATCAAGCGAGAAAACTTCGAATATAGAAACTTGGAAAAAGAAAAAGATAAAAATTCAAAACGTCGTCAAAGGTTGAATGAATTATATAGCTTCAGGGAAAATCGCACAAAAGACTTGCGAAATGAAAAAGATCCTGCATCCATTGCAACATTAAAATTTATTAAAAAGCGGAGAGGAACATCAAGTGATGTGTGTGCTTGTTGCGAAACTTTATGATTTAATAATTCAGTAGTTAATTTAAGGACTGTGAAGCGTCATTCAAAATTGTCTGAGGATGTTTTTTTCAGAAAAAAATAATTAATATTAAAACTGCTACCAAGATCTGTAAAACTTGCGACCAAAATATTCGAAATGTAAAAATACCAAAATTAGCAACTAGCAACGGTTTAAAGTTTCCTCATGCCGACGACTGTAAAAAAAAACTTAACAGACTTCACGTTTTGAGACCCCCTGAGTCAGAAAAAACGATTTTTACGGAAGTGTCTGTCTGTCTGTAGTCTGTAGGCGCGATAACTTTCGAGAAAAAAAATCACATTGGATTGTGCTTTGGCACACTTTTCCAGGGCCCAGAAAGAGAGAACAGGTTTGTTAACCAGCTATTTTGGATTGAAATTCAAAAAGTGAGAGCAATTTGAAAATTTTGAAGACCATTTTTTCCAAGATTTGAAAATTCTATGTAAGACTATTCATAGTACTCAGAAGCTCGAACAATGTATCCTTATGACATTTTGCGATAAAACTAAAATTGTTAGAGTTATAGCATTTTCAAAATAAAAAAATAAATAAAATGAACATTCTAAGCGGAACAACGCACGATATGAAAAAATTAAAGAAAAGGAAAGCGTTATTTTTGCAAGTCCTACAAGAAAACAAAAAGTTTGCACCCAAAAAAGATCTACAAATTCGTCATTAATAATTTTCTAATAGGACGCTTAGTTTTTCTTTTATTCGTAAATAATAACATTGAAAATAAAAAATTTTAATTTTTGGACAAGCGACACAAGCTATGAAAAAAAATTAATAGGCGAAAGTTGTTTACTCAAAGAGGATCTACGATTTCATTATTTATAATTTTTTGAAAGGACGAGTAGATTTTATAAAATCGTAAAAGAAAGAATAAAAATAAAAAAATTAAGTTTTTGGAAAAAGGACAGGAGTATCAATAAAATGTATAGGAAAAATTTTTTTGTATAGGATGTGGAATTTTGTTTTAATTATAAAAACAAGGCAATGAAAATACGTATGTTTCAATACCAATACATATCATGAATTGTGATAACATAAATTTTTTGAAATGATAGTTATTTCAGGTTAGCTAAGAATAAAAATTAGTGCAAAATAAGGAGCAAATATTGAAGTAATCATGAAAAATAAAATTGATAAATTATTTTGCAATATCTGAATAAGCTGTATCAGCATGATATACAGAAATGAATATAATATACATTTGATATAATAGTGTTGAACATAATGTAAAAAAGTTCGCATTTCGGACAAAATCGAGTGCAAAGCACGAGACACGTGATGAGAATGTGTTCGTAAAAGCTGAAGGAGCTTTAACAAAAGAGAATTCACAATGACCAAATTACAGTTGTCGATGATTTGACCTTTAATTTTGAAAGGTTTGTCCGCAGATATGGGGGAAATACAAAGACGGAGCGCGTAGCGCGAGATACACTCATCCTTCGAACGAGGGCCACTCTCCGGGGTAGACGGCCTACCTTCGAAAGCAATTAAAATGCGACGAGCGAGCACTATTACGTCACCACTCAGGACCGTATATATGTAGACTCTAAACGCGACAGCTTAGTACATATTTCCATAATCTACTGCATACGCAGTACGGCACTGACTTCGAGGTCACTTCGAGCGCCGGCACTTCAGTTTAGGCTGTCAAGGGACGCACGGGGGGGACGCAGAATCAGCCGAGCGTGAAAACGGCCCTCGTTCGAAAGGCCCTCGTTTGAAGGATGAGTGTAAATATATGATTGAGCGCGAAGGCGAGAACCAACAGTCGCGCGCCCTAGGCGCGCTCAAACTTTCGAGCGAAGCAATCAATAGTTCACTGCAATCAATAGAATATTTTTGATTTTTTTCAACTGATTTGAATTTATTTGGAATTTACGTAGGGACCGTATCTTACTTCCGTGACAGCTAAAGGGGCGGGCCCCCCCGCGCGTCGCAAGATTTTGTTACGATTTGTTAGGTAATGAGGGGGTCCTTAATTCATGTACGTAATTTTTGAAAACCCGCAAATGAAACAAGTAACTCTTATTATTGTACAGAAATTTAATATGAATTTAAGTTTAAGCACGGTGAAACCTGGTTAGTGAAAAACAAACTTAGCCAAAACCAATTTTAAAAAATGTCAGGTAATTTTATCGATCAGGGAAACGTCAGAAATTGTGGAAAAAAAATCTTAAAGTCAGAAAAGTTCTATAACTTCAAATAACTGTCAAGCAGAATGAATTTCAAATTTTTCAATTTTAATTTGAAATTTTTTTATTCTGTTTATGAAAGATTTTAGGTGAAAAATGTTACAAGTTTAAGATTCTGGTTTTTGAATTGCTTCGGAAAAATTTGGAGAATTTTTAGAAGGAAGTTTTTGGTAACCCTAACATAATATTCTTGTTAGTAATTTATTTGCGCTGTATTTGTATTTTTTTTTCAGTTGCTTAATCCTAAGAATTATCTTTTTAGTTATATATGTCATTGTCTGTTTGAAAAATCATTAATTTTTGTTCAAAAGTCATCCTTTTTGGTTGAAAATTCACATATCTTTGTAGAAACTTCACTTATTGTTCAAAGCTTGGTGCTAAAAAGTCAAACTAAAATCTTTTTTGGATTAATATTCAATTTTCGTTGTTGAAAATTTGTCTTTTTAATCTGCGATCATCTTTTTTAGTATAAATTTCATTTTTATGGGATGAAAATGCCACTATCTGGTCGAAAAATAATCTTCTTTGCTCGAGTATTCAACTATTTTTTTTTAAATTTTGGTTAACCACTTTTATAAGAAATCATATTTTTTCCTGAAAATTCATATTTTATGTTTAAAAATTCAATTAAAATTCCATCTTTGTTCCGAAAATTCCTCTTTGGCTTGCAGGTTTAAGAATTTGGGTGAAATTTTTTTCTTTCATAACTGAAAAATCATTATTTGTTAAAAATTCGTCTTTCTGGTTTTGTAATTTTTTTTATGTAATTACATGTTTTTGGTTGAAATAATAACTATTACACTTTTCTGTTGAGAAATCATCTTGTTAGAATTAAAATTTAAATATTTTGTTGAAAATTCAAGTATTTCGGTAACAACTTATCTTGTAGGGTAGAAAAATCATATTATTTGTTTGAAATAAATAAATAAATCTGAAAATTTGACATGAACATTTTTCCACATTTTTATTGCATTATATAAATTGAAATTATTATTGAAAACAAAAACTTACTACAAACGGTTAATTTTGGCTAGTTTTGCTAAAAGTTTGAGTATTTTTAGACCTTGATCCGGTAATATGAAAAATGTCAATTTGAAATTTTATTTTTATATTAAAAACCGTAAAAGTCAATCGAAAGAGACGAATTTTCAACAAAATAGTTAGTTTTTCAAACAGAAAGGATAATTCTTAACAAAATGAATTAATTTTTCACAAAGTACATCAAATTTCAACCAACTAGATTAATTTTTAACCAAAATCATAAAGTTTTAAACACGAAGAATAAAATACATGAATTTTCAACCCAAGAAATTATTTGTTGACTAAAACTGTAAATCTTCAAGAAAAAATCTTTAGCAAAAGAAATTACTTTCAACAAAATTATTGAATTTTTTACGACGTAGAAAATTTTTTAACCAAAAGAGATTAATTTTTAACAAAACATGTAATATCCGATATTTCAACACAAAAAGATTTGAATTTTTAATAAAAAGCCGTTAAAGATAGTCGAAGGACACGAATTTTCAACCAAATAAATGAATTTTCAACTCAAGTGATGAAGTTTCGAATTAAATAGTTAAATATTTAGTTAAAAAATAAATTTCCAACTGAAGAGATGAACTTTCAACAAAAAAAGTTATTTGCCAACCAAAAAGTTGAATTTTCTACCAAAGTTATTGAATTTTTATCCGGAAAAAAACAGTTGAATTTTCAAGAAGAAAATTATCTTCACAAAATTGTTCAATTTTGTACAAAGAAGATTATTTTTTACTAAAAACATTTATTTTCAACAGAAAATATTAATTTTTTAAATGCGAAGTTCATTTTCTACCAGAAATATAAATCATCAAACATAATAAATGAATTTTCAACAAAATAGTTGAATTTTCCAACTAGAAGAGATACATTTTCAACCAAAAGTAGAACAGTTGTTCTTTCAATTTAAAAATTAATTTATCTGTAAGAAACGAATTCTCAACAAAAAAGCTACATTTTTGACTGAAAAGATAAATATATTGAAACTGAAGATCGCTATTAGAAACCGGACTTTTGGCCCATGACTGAAAGCCGTAATAATTTAAACATTAAAATTATTACAAAAATGGATATGTTCAGTTGAAAAAAATGTAATTCATTAATTTGTAATGCTCCTAGCTTGAAAATTTCACAAAAAATAACCTCAAAATAAATCAAGAATATTATTCTTTGATATGAAGAAATTTTTTTTAGCCAACGAATATCAAGTCAGAGCGTGGATTTATATTTTTAATCAAATATCTTTGAAATGTTGAATTTATAAAAGCTTGAAATTTTACACTTGGACAGCATTTAATTCTAATTCTTGAATGGAAAAGTGTTAAGAGCTTCCATTTAAAATAAAAAAATATAAAATTTGCGAAATTAAATTTTATGAAGATTCAATTTCAAAAATTGTAATTCAACACAGTCCCACTTTGAGTGCTTTAGTTTCAAGTTCAGGTTTGATTACTTGAAATGAAAAATGTTTTAAATTTCAATGACCGTGAAACACTTTCATGAACCCGGAAAAACTCGGAAATATAGACCACATATCACCTAATCTATTAAATTTCACTCTATTCACGTTCCAAATAATCTTCTTTAAATGTGTGTCAAAAGATATTAATTTCGTGAGGAAATGAGCTTCATGATGTTAAAACTGTAAAATAATATTCTTTAGAATTCTCATTTTTTCAGGTTATTGAGTTATACAAAAAATGAGCATCAGGATAAATGTAAAATAATAATTTTCAGACGTTCTCATTTATTTAATGTTGAGAATCATTTTTTTTAAATTAGCATCTTTAGTCGCGCCCACATGCGCGTGTAGTTTTTTGATTTGTGTGGGAAATAATTCTTAATACAAATTCCGAATAACAATTTATTTTTTGAGTTGACTAATTTTCAAGATTTTACAAAATTTTGAAAAACTTCGTTTTGGCTGAAATGATATTTAGTACTTATATAAGTTTGAAAGAAATTTAAGAATATTCTATACATTTTTGGAAATCTTTCAACGTTTTAAAATATTTGTGATCTCTTTAATACTTCGAAGTACCCAAATATTTTTCAAACTGGCTTGAATTATTTCTATCTTCCAAATTCTTTTTTGACAAATTTCGAAATCTTAAGGTAACACTTGTATTATCTTGAAACCCTTCAAAATTCTTAAACAGCTTCTGCATTTTTTGTTCAAAAAAATCTTTAAGAATCAACGTTCTGTTTTCGAATTTTTGAAATCTTATACAATTTTAAATCATTTTAAAAATTTAGTAAGACTTAATAAATAAATAAAACTCGTGGATAGTCCAGCTTTTCTCTTCTTTCACGTTGGAGATGCATGGAGGAGGATAGAGATTGTATTTTAAACGAGTCTTATCAAAGTGTACACAGCGAATCCCAGGGATATTATTTATCTGAAGTTGGATAAAAACCTTGCAAGCAAAGGACAACTACAATTATCCGACCCCGGATATTTTTTATTTGAAGCATTTAAGATCGAATATTAAAATACTTACAATTTTATTACATTAATTTATCACTAAGTGAAGTTCATTTGATTTGAATAGCAAATGTTTGTGACATTCAATCGCTCAAAATACTTTAAATTTTATTTTATTTGAAAACTTAATTCTAAAAAATTTCAATTTCAAACGATAGAACTTCAAACTTTCAATAGAAATAATCTTATCTTTTCTTCTCAAATCTTTGACACGCTACCCTCGGAAATTAGCTACAGGGCTAGCGCGAGGGGTACTTAAAATCCCTGTTCAAATTAAAACGCGACTAATCGTTCAAAAAAGAAGGGATAAAATTGTTTGAAGAATCGTTGGCAAGTCCTTGGAATTTCACATCCAATTTTCTCTAATCGAGATATTTTTTACATTTTGAAGAGAGTATACCAGGTGAGAACAACTGTAATTGGATGACTGTGAATTCTCTTTTGTAGAAATTCCTTCGGCTTTAAAGAACATATTCTCATCACGTATCATTTTTTTTGTAGCTTGTGTCGTTTTTCCAAAAACTGATATTTTTTTAGTGTCATTTTTCAACGATCCAAAATTTACCTGAAACACATTTTCTGATTTATTTTAAAAAAATGTGTATTAAAGTACACCTATTTCCATTTTTTCTTGAAAAAATTGTTAAATTCGAATGTTCCGACTGCAGAGGAATTATTTTTTGAATGAAACCGTAAGTTTATTTTTTTCAATTAACCAACGGCCAACGGCCATGCCACGCTGAAAAAAAACAGTTCTCGTCAGATCACTGAAGTTAAGCAGTGTTGGGCGCGATTAGTACTTGGATGGGTGACTATTCGAGAATACTGTGTGCTGTTGGCATATTATGGGTGTGGTGAGCCCAAACTTGTAGTTATTTATAACTACAAGAAAACTATCCACCTAGAAACACTACCCGAATCGGGTAGTGTCACGCCTACCTTGAAAGGGAAATGGCTTTATGGTATACACATACACATACACAACCGTAAATAAATTTCAGATATATCTTTGGAGGAAAGCTAACAAAATTATTTTATTAAATGAAATTAAAATTAAAATTTCTATATGTAATATAAAATAAATTTATATATTTGTTCTAGCTACTCTACTATGCTTACTGATATTTTGTCAAGAACATATACAATTAGTATATATACACTTCACTAAAAGAAATTTCCATTGGGAATCAAATTTGTTAATTTGTTTGATTGTCATAAAGAAATTAATGTATAAAACTGACATTTGCCAAATTTTTGTGTTTAAATGCATTATTTATACAGACTTTGTCATTGGATTGCCTGAAAGTAATGTTTGATCATGCCCGAGAATTACACGGAACCAAGGAATCTTTTATATTCTTGCATCAACTTATTTATCAATTTATCGGCAACCGTTTTCGAGTTATCGTGTTCACAAAAAAGTGTGAAATCCACACACACACACACATCCACACGCACATCCGGACAATTGCTTAGAACATTGTATTAGACATTTTTAAATTGATGAAAGTTTAATTAAATGAATTAAAATTTTTTTGGAAAATGTTACCATTACAAAGCTTCCTCTATGAGGAAGCAAAAAATAATAATTTGTCAATACTTTATTTTGTTAGTTTGAGCGATGGCCTGAAACAGGGCGATGCACTTTCGTGCGTCCTTTTCAACTTAGTTTTAGAATACGTGGTCAGACAAGTACAAGTGAATCCGACCGGTGCTACCCTCAATGGGATGATACAATTTCTTGGGTATGCGGATGATCTCGACTTACTAGGGGATGATAAAGAAACCGTAGCTAAAAACGCAGAAATCTTGATCACAAAAGCCAAAGATATTGTTTCGGAAGTTAGCGAATCAAAGACAAAATATATGACCGTCGTCAGATCCGAACAAAGTAATGTAGGCGGGGATCTTATGGCCGGAAATATGAAATTCGAAAGGGTTAACGAGTTTAAATACCTCGGGTCTATTATAACTAGCAAAAATAATATTAAAACGGAAATCAACGCGCGGCTGCACGCTGACAATGGGTGCTATTATGCAGCAAATACACTACTAAAATCGCGATTGCTATCTAGAAACATCAAAGTAAGAATTTACAAAACAATAATAATGCCGGTCGTTATGTACGGGTGTGAAACGTGGGCGTTGACGAAAGGAGAGGAGAATAGGTTTAGAGTTTTTGCAAATAAAGTACTTAGAAAAATCTATGGTCCAAAGAGGGACGAAGAGACTGGTGAATGGAGCAAACTGCATAATGATGAGCTGCACGCTCTCTACGGGTCAGCAAATATTAAGAGAGTAATGAAAGCGCGTAAATTAAGATGGGCGGGGCATGTAGCAAGAATGGGCAATGAAAGAACAGTGGCGCAAGTTTTAAGAGGGAAACCGATTGGTAAGAGACCTCTTGGCAGACCGAGAAACAGATGGGAGAAAAATGTAAGGGATGATCTAAAAGAACTAGGATATGATTACTTAAACTGGATGGAGGATGCACAGGATAGAGATGCGTGGCGGTTTCGGGTAGATGTGGCGATGAACTTTCGAGTTCGAATCGCTAATCGATAATAATAAACTCAACTATGGACGACCTCTTATCAGACAAAAAAAAGTACAAAATGACATGCCTAGCATTTTTCCCCTTTCACTTCTTTCAGTTTTCTCTGTGTTTGCGATAAAACGACAGGAAAAAATCACAAGCCTTTCAATAATGACAATGATTTATTATTTCACAACATGAACCTATCGTAAAAATATGTGCAATAATTGAAGCTTTGATAGAAATGAGGTTGGACCAATAAAGATCTGTTTTTCTGGAACATTTCCTCAAACTATTAGCGTATCTTGACATCAGTTTTCAAATGCCGCTGTTTTTTTCTTCAACATAAAGGTGTACAAGGAAATAGCATAAAGCGTCTATACGAAACTTTATTCTTAAATGAACGTGATTTTGTTTTCGAGTCTTCAATTGATAAGATCGAGTGAGATAGAGTCTATGGGCCATCCATGTACTACGTGAAGAATTTTTCGGGCGGGTGGGGCAGGAGATGAAAATGGGCGAGGCAGGAAATCAAAATCGTCTTCCTAGTATGGGAAGAGCCTACTAGTATATATGCGGAAGCATTTTGTATAAACTTCCTTTTTTCTGTAAATCAGCATCAACTACTGTCATCGAGTATATTAAAAAATGAAGATTACCGGCGGGACTCTATATGCCGCTGTTGCCGTTTTCCTGGATTTTATTGGTAAATATATAATAAAATAGTATGATATTTATTATTCGAGTGCACTAGGAAACAAACACGATTATTTTTTTTGTCTCACGCAATTTTTAAATTAAAAAGAATAATAATACAAAATGTTGGTACATCACAGTATCTATCTTTTTCTTTCAAAGTTTTAGTCGTGGGATCTCTCATACATTCTTTAACCAAAAAATATACATTTTTAACATAAAAGGTAAATTTTCAAGGAAAAATAGTTTTATTCTACCAAAAAGACGGACTTTAAAGAAAATATTTGAATCCTCAGTCGTAACAAATTAAATTTGACAAAACAGTTGCCTTTTTAGTGAGAAAATATCAAATTTCTACCAAAAGAGATGAATTTTCAAAAATCTTTTGTGCTGACTCGAAAAGTTTAATCAAAGAATGCGATTGTTAAACATTCTTAACTTGATTGATACAATAAGAAAGTGATTGCGATATTTGTAAGTTGGTCACGTCACCCTTACCAAGGTAACCTATTTACAAGTCATTTTCGTTCAAAATGAAAAAACTAGAATTATTTACACACCTAACATAGTTTACACTGCTTCATTCATGCCTAGTGCCTCAACTCGACAAAAATACTTGTATAATTTTCAATGAATTTGATTTAAAAGTAGGTCATTTTATTCCTCGATATATTCATCACATTTCTATTGATTACGATTTTATTTAACATTATTCAGAAAATTGTAATTGATATTAATATACTCAATTTGATTTAAATTTATAGAGTAAATAATTAAGAATAACTTTTTTACTTCCTTTATAAAATAACTTCTGTGAAAAGGTTGCGTATAGTAAAGAATCATTGAGGAAGTAAAGTGAGCCATTTTAGAAAGTAAATTCAATTCCCAAAATCAGAATTTTTAATTACAAGAAGGAGCTTTTTTCCTACTAGTAAGAAAAATCGTGGATAGTGCAGCTTTTTAGGATAAATTTGAAATCTATTCATTGAACGTAATTTTTAAATATCCAGTCTCATCGAATAGAATCTGAGCGACATGATATGGAAAAGTTTCATTTTTGTCGACTCACAAGTTGCATAGCGAGTACTTTCTAAAATTGTTTTATTGTCTTATCATAGTGTACTTAAGGTTTGAAAAATAGTTTGTAAGCATACCATATTTTGTAGAATATGTTTCTTTTCTCGAATAAGATATCTTGGAACAGTGAATCTTTCAAAAGAATTACAATTTCGATTAATTACAGGGGCAAAAATAATTTCATCTTTCGACACGCAAAAAACTTCGTACTACTTTGCGTTTCACAGCCACAAAAAAAACAACCCATCCTTGAAAAAAATAACCTTTACATCAATCCTCATTCATTTTTACCTTTAAAAGGTATTTCAAAAAGCAGGTCTAAGTCAAAAATATTCAATAAGGTCTGCACCTTAGGATAATATACAGGATCCCCGATAAAGCACCCCTAGTGGAACAATTGTGATTTGATGAGTGTGAATTCTCTTTTGTTGAAGCTCCTTCGGCTTTAACGAACACATTCTCATCACGTATCTTTTTTTTTGTAACTTGTGTCGTTTTTCTAAAACCTGATTTTTTTGTGTGTTAATTTTCACAGATCCGAAATATACCTGCAACACATTTTATGATTTATTTAAAATAAATTTCTATCAAACTACACCTATTTCCATTTTTTCTTAAAAAATTGTGAAATTGCAATGTTGCGACTGCAGAGAAATTATTTTTTCAATGAAACCGCAAGTTTATTTTTTTTTAAATTGAACAATTAAATTTCGGAAATATCTGTGAAGTAAAACTTAAAAAAAGCTTTTATTTGTTTTTTTTTTGTTCAAATATGACAAGAAACCATAATTTTCTATATTTTCACTACCTACTCTGCTATTTTTATTGATATTATGTCAACAACATATAAACCTAGTACATTTACTCTCCACAAAAGATCAGTTTCATTATATATTAAATTCATCAATTTGTTTGATTGTTATAAACAAATTAAAGGATAAAACGGAAATTTGCTGCATTTTTTGTGTTTGAATGCATTATTAATAGGGGAGAGTGCCATTGGTTGGGACAGCTGGGATAAATGTTATAGATTGAACATTAAAAATCTGAAAAAATTATTAAAGTTTTCTTTTATAATGGAAGAAGTTTCTTTTTTAAATTCTGCAAAATTGAAAAATTGGCTTAAAACGTCCCAGCCTTTTTTTCACAATTTTGAAATCTTTTATAATGTTTTTGAAAATCCTGTCAACATCCATAAAAAACTTCAACATTTTATTCTGGTACTTTCACAAATCTACATTTAAAGTTTAAATTTCTGCACTTTTGAAAATTTACATTAGCAAAATCTTGAATTTTACTGATTTAAAATGAAAATTTTTCAATTTGAATGAAAATTTTTCAATTTGAATGAATTGCATAATCCAAAGTCAAGCTTTCAATTCAAGATCTTTCGAAATTAAAAAAATTTTAGATGTAAATCATCAAAGTTACAAAACTTTAAACTGTAAAAGAGATATAAAAAATCACATGTAACTTTGCATAACTTTAAAATTTTAATCTTAAATGTTGCATAATTTTCAATTGTAAATTTCTGAAATTAAGAACTTCTTAAGTTTAGAGATATAAAATTTAAATTTGTACAATTCTGAAGAGTTATAATTAGAAAATTTTGAATTTCACAGGTGTATTAATACAAATTCTTAACTTGAAGAAATTTTGAAAGAAAATTATCAAAATTATGGAATATTTAATTGTGATACCTGAAACTTGCAACATTTATAATTTTATGTAAATTGTCAAAATTAAAACAAAAAAAATAATTTTAAATATTTACAGTTTAAATTTTCACAATTTTGAAGATTGAAAATAAAAAATGCTTCATTTTAACAATTTACAATCCACATTTCTTAAATGTTGAATATTTGCAATTGAGGACTGTTTAATATTTAAAGCGCGTAGAAGAAAATGATGCAATTCTAAAGACTTTTTTCTAATAGTTCAATTTTTAAGATTTATAATTGAATTTTATTCAATTTTATAGATTTTCAATGGCAAATTTTTCAATTGTCATCAGTAAAAATGACGACATTGATTTTGTTTGAAATGCTCAGAACTTTTTACATGTGGAATATATGTGTCCGTGTATAAGTAGAAACTTTGCAGAAACGTCAAGTCGACCAAATCAATGAATGAATTTAAAGATCATTTTATATTTTAATTTAAAAATTGCGTAAGGCAAAAAAAAAATTATTTTTCTTTGTTTTGTTCTGTCTTTGTTGTTTGCCTATTTGATCTTTCTAGTGAAATTTGCATTTATCATGAATATTAATATTGACCTATGTCTGTTTTTCCTTACAGAATTAATAAGTTCGGCAGCGTTGACTTTGGCGCAAATATTTCCTGGATACAACGGTGTCTTGCCCCCTATCGAAGTATTTACATATCCCCGTAATGCAAGGACATCCCGTTTATATAAATATGGTTCTCTCACGATGCACAATCCACCGAGGAACGATTTCTTAGAAAGGGGTAATTTCATCGTTGCATGGAGAAAACGTAACGAAAATAATCAGAGGGGAGATCATATTGAACCTCTATGGAAATTGTTTCTTCCAGAGTTTGAACTAATTGCGATATTTGACACAATTCATGATGAGTGGGTATTTGTACAAAGAAATGAATTTAACCAACTGGGTTTTGGCCGTGTTTTTCAACTTGCTTATGCGCGGGAACAAGTTGCTTCTACAACGAAGCAAACATCAGACAGAAAAGACGTAGACCTCAAAGCACACCTTGCTGCATACAAGGAAGCAAACTGTCATATAGACATTTTAGAAGCCAATCAAGTCGAAGAACTACTCATGGGTCGAACAGGTATATACTATAACATTCAGCCATTATATGTCAAATTAAGGATGAAACTATTATGGCCACTTAAATTCAGCTGCTTGAAAAATACAAATCTAAGGTGATACATGTGTAGTCATAAGGACACTACTAAATTTGAAAATCCAAAAAGTTCTTAGTCATTTCATTTGAATTCTAAAGGTCAACAGTTTGATTCACCGTCATAGCGACGGTGCATGTATGAACTAACCACAATCAGGCATCACGCATTCTTACACACTTTTAACAGCGACATGACATGTAATAAATATTTTGTTCAAAGATAAATGCTCAGATGATGTTCAACACGATGCCTTTATAATTATGAATAATGCATCAAATTTTTAAAAAGCGAAAATATCACAGCTGCACATGTAATAATATGTATACTGTTAATCTTAAGTCCGCTGAACTATACACAGGTTTTACTGCGATTTTTCTCGCGTACTGCAAAAATATTGTAGGTGAATTCCACTGCAGACATTTTGGAAGACGGGCGCAGAAGCTGGGGTGTAGAATCAGTAGAGTCTTTTTTGGGGGGACCCCGATTAATTGTGGATTCGGTGAAAATATGGGGCGTGTCGCATAGGCTGTACCTGACTTGTGAGGAATAAGAATCTTCCGTAAACAAGAAAAAAATAGGGAGAAATTTTGGACAAACAGTTTGCTTCATTTACTATAACACCATGTTGCCAATAGAGTGAGAATAGTACACTAGTGACGCAGAAAACTTTTTAGTTCAATGTAATTTATTGTAATGAATAATTTCGAATAAAAAAATTAACTATAACTATAATATTCTACTCTTCCACTGATTTTGTCAGAATCAAATACCTGCAATTTTTTTTCTTTTTGCTTGTTTCTCCATTATGTCAAACTGACAGTTTTTTAGTGTACATCAGTTTGACATCTCATAAAATTATCTTTCTACTTGAAGCAATTTGAAGTTTTATCTCTTTCATGCAAATAATTTCGGTCGTTCCTTCATTTTTTTCAAACAAATTTCAAATTCAAAACTTAAAAAAAAACAATGAGTTTGTTATAATATAAGATAGAAAGATCCCACAATTCATATGTACATAAGAGACAACATGTCTTGGTTGTTTCATAATCGTATTTCAATATCATATCCTACTCATGAAGTAAGCGTAATCAAGGATCTGGATTTCAGATCTTTCTTGAGTGAACAAATTTGTTTCATCATTTTTTTTCGAACCTTCTCTTGTTTTCCCAAAAATTTATTTTTTTCATTATCAATATTATGCAACGCTTTTTGGATTCTCACTTTTTTTTTATCGTGCGTTGTATTTCTAAAAATTTTCGTGTTTTTTTTTGTTGATTTTTAAAACGCTATAATTATGATAATTTTCTTTTTATCAGAAAAAGTCGCGAGGATAAATTGTTTGACTTACCAAGTACTATTAACAGCCGGACATGGAATTTTGAAATCTTGAGAAAAAAAATTCTGAACAAATTTAAAAATGCTCCAACTTTTTGTATTTTCATAAAAATAGCTGGTGAACGAATTCGTTCTTTCTTTTTAGGCCTTAAAGAAGTGCGCCAAAGCACAATTTATTCTGATCAATCTTTCGAAAGTTATCATTCCTACACCATACTACAGACAACAGACAGACACCTTTGTGAAAATCATTTTTTCTGACTCAAGGAGCCTCATAATGTGCAGATTTAATGAAAATCGACCAAGTTAAATTTTACATAAAACCAATACCTTTATTATATATATTTTTATGTTACAGTTATTGGACTTACGTACATAAATTTTCTTTATTATTATTTAAGTAAGACATTAGTTGTTCAATTTCCCTTGGGAAATACTTAAGTAATTGGTTTCTTCACAAACTTGGTGAGTAAATCATCCTGAAATCTGTAAAGTTGCTATTAAAAAAAAAACAAGTTGTTACTAATTAAAATTAATCCTTATTCCTGTCGACTTAACTTTGATTATTTTCTTTATTTATACATTGTTGTTTAATATTATTAAAAATAAAATTTAAAAATGCCGAAACTAAAAAAAATCGTCAAATTTGAAAAAAAATATAAGAAAAAATATAGTACAAGAAAAAAGAAAAACTGAAAATTTCAAGAAACGTGAAGACTTGAAACATAAAATGTATAATAAAAAAAGGAAAGGTGAAGATTTTAGAGAAGAAAGGATATGTAAAGCACAGAAAAGAGAAGACGAAGAATTCAAAGTAAGACAAAGGCTTTATCAAGCGAAGAAAAGAGAAAACGAAGAATCTAAGGAGAAAGAAAGGCTATATAAAGCAAAGAAAAGAGAAGATGAAAAATTTAAGGAAAAAGAAAGGCTATAAGAAGCGAAGAGAACAGAAGAGAAAAGATCCAAGGAAAAAGAAAGGCTATCCAAAGCAAAGAAAAGAGAAAACAAGGAATTCAAAGACAAAGAAAAGAGAAGATAAAGAATTTAGGCAGACGGAGATACATCAACAGAAAACATGTAAGAGAATAAAAAGAAAAGATCCAGATTTTAAACAAGGAGGGAAAAGGAAGCAAAGATAAACAAAAAGGCAGAAAGAAGAAAACTTCGAATATAGAAACTTGAAAAAGATAAAAATTCAAAACGTCGTCAAATTTTGAATAAATTATATCGCTTCTGGGATAATTACACAAAAGACTTGTGAAATAGAAAAGATCCTGCATCTATTGCAAATTTAAAATTTATTAAAAAGCAGAAAGGAACATCAATTGAGGTGTTTGCCTGTTGCAAAAATTTATGGTTTAATAATTCGGTAGTTAATTTAACGACTACGAAACGTAATTCAAAATTGTCTGAGGCTGTTTTTTTCAGAAAAAATAATTGATGTTAAAACTGCTACCAAGATCTGTGAAACTTGCGACCGAAATATCCGAAATGGAAAAATACCTAAATTAGCAACTAGCAACGGTTTAAAGTTTCCTTATGTAGACGACTGTATAAAAAACTTAACAGACTTGTAAGTTACCATGGTTGCTTCTATTACAGTATTTAAGCAAACTAGGCTGCTAAAACCGCATACTTTCAAACTAAAAGTGGTTCAAAATGCATGTTTCTCTTAAATCGGATTGCATGCATGAAAAAGTTAGGCCAGGAAAGATATGTAAAGCATTAAACGTTTTGTTAGAATCCCCTCTATACGAAGGATTTAAAATGAAAATAGACAATTCATTCTTTGAAAGGTATGAAAACAATTATGATGTTAGACTTAATTTCATAGAAGAAGAAGAGGATAAAAATGAAGAAAAAGATGCCAACGTTCCTAAACTTAAAGTTTTAGAAGATGGGGATGGTAAAATTAGTTATGCGTTATATTCCGAATCAAATAGCGATGTCAGTGAAAATGAGGATGACTTAGTCAAGGAAGTTTGGCTTATTGATAGAAACAGAAAATCTGCTAAACAAGCTCAATTTATAGCACCTGTTCAAAATAAAAAACCAATTCCTTCGACCACACCACGTGCAGATGCATTAGCTGGTCCGACAATTTTTTCTGGTCATGATTTTACAGCAAAGATATCTTCAACGCCACGCATTAAATCAGAAACTCGGCGTCGTGATCGAAGATCGTGAGGACAGAAACGGCTTGTAGATTTAGCTAATCAAAAAGTCCAAAGCCATGTAGCGGCTAATGTTGATGTCTTCATGCAATTTGTTGAAACCAATGAAAAATGAACAGCAGGAAAAGTACTTGGTGCTGGGTTTATCGATGATGCAATGAGACACGGTGTAGGCTACTAGGTACTAAAACATATTCGTTTAACACCTACCAATTTGGAGAAGAAAGATAAAAATATTTGCTTTTATGCGAAACAAAGGAAATGCAACCTTTTTTTATATCCATGACCTTTTGTTAAATCATGGGAACATAAGTTACTTTTTAGTAGATTCGAAAAATTGGAAACTTGGTTCTTCCCACGTATGTTTAAAAGTAATTATCAACTGAAAGCCTTTGAACATATCCGTACTGTTTCTGTCCGTGTAAGAAGGAAGTCCAAATTTTCATGAAATCTTAATTAGCAAAGGATTATTTTATTCCGTGAACAATTATATACTATCTGCAATGTTTTAATAAAAATAATTGTATTCAAGAAGTACTGAAGTTATCTTGAAATATTTATTTCACAAATAAAAATTAATTTAATTTGATATAATTAAGATACGATAAATACTATCAAATAAGACGTTTCCTAATATATTGAGAATATATCACGAAATAAAACGAGCTGCTCTTCATAAAGCAAGGTGAAGCCGATTACGTGTGTAAATAATTCCAATTTCGTCAGTTTAAAAAAAAAGACCACTTGTCTTGGTGCAGAGAACGTAACCTATTCACCAGTATCGCGACAAGCTTCTAATTGTTTCAATAAAGATAAAAAATGCCAAACCTAAAAAAATTACGTCCGCTTTTATAAAAATTTCAAGTTTATTATTTTCTTAGAAATATGCGAAGAGCGAAAAAAGTCTGAAATTTAAATTATTTTATTAGAAGAACTCTACAAAAACTTGTTTTCTGCTTTTTCATCTATTGCTTATTTTTATCCTGAGGAATTTTTATTTTGGATTCGGAAACAAAAAATAGCCGTCTATCCGAATCAAAAAGAAAAATTTCATTTATCTCAACACTTACTTGGTGGTGGGAGGGAGGCCTACAGTTTGCGGTGGGTTCCGAACCACCAAGAACAACAGCTTTAAGTACCTAGAGAATTCCGAACATGAATTCGAATTCAGCGACTCGAAATCCATAGGAATTGTCTAGTATAATCCTTCGGAACTCGCAGAGATGCTTTTGTTTTGTATTCCTATTTTTTAAGTTTTTTCGTTTTGTTAATTAAAGTTTAGAAACATATAAGTGTAAAATGAAATCGTATTTAATTGGTAATATATATCAAATTCTTTAAGATCAGAGACAAATTTGCTACAAAAATCAACAGTTAAATTATCAACAGACAAATTTTCTACAAAATTCAACAGTGGGAGCCACAGGTAGCCACAGGTAGACACAAGCTACGTTGCCGACCCTTAGCGGTCGTTATGAAGAATGGCTTGCTCTCAAGAATTCATTTACATCCTTAATACATAATCAAACTGATTTAACAGATGTAGAAAAACTTCAATATTTAAAATCAGCACTTAAAGATGATGCAGCACAAAAAATATCAGTTTTTCCAATAACTGAAGAAAATTATAATCTTGCGTGGCAATTCTTAGATAAAACATACCAAATCAAACGTTTAATCATTTCTCGACATCTTAGTTTAATCCTGCGTCTTCCAGTCCAAGAAAAGCAAACCTTCGAAGGTTTAATAAAGCAAGCTGATGACACACAGCAACACATGTTATCATTAGCTTCATTGGGTGTAAAGATCTCAGAAGAAATTCTTGTTCAAAATATTGAAGAAAAATCGCACAAAACGACATTAAAAAAACGGGATGAAACCCTAAAACGAGACGAATTCCCTAGACTCGACGATATGATAGAATTGTTATACAGAAGAGGCACTCGCTTATCTCAGCGCAAATCACAATATAAAAATCTCAGTGAAGACACAAGTGGTACACCAAGTAGTTCCAGAAATCAAAGGAACACAAAAACAACTTTCGTAACATCGAATATAAAACCATGTCCGGCTTGTAGATGCAAGAATCATCCGTTCTTTCGATGTGAAAAATTTCGCAGTTTTTCAATCTCGGAAAGAATTCAAGTTGTGCAAGACGCCTCACTTTGCCCAAATCGCATCGGATTTAATCACAAATTAGCGGAATGTAAGTTCGGTAATTGCATGGTTTGCAAGAAAAAACATAACACTCTCTTGCATCTTGAGTCTTCAATCTTAAAATCATAGTTCACAAGATCAACAGGAAATAGCGGACGAAACATCTCCTTAACGACAAAGATTCCAATGAATCAAATAATGACAAGCGCAGTGATTTATTCATTGGATAAAGACAGACGGCCTATACGATGTCGAGCTCTCCTTGACACATATTCATCTGCTAATTTCATAACGGAGAACTTAGCTACGGGACTACGATTGCCAAAGAAGAGATGTTCTGTTCCTGTGGGTGTATTAAATAACCTAACAACAGTCGCTAAAGCTATAGTCAAAATAACAATTCTTTCTTTACATAGTAGTTATGAAAGAACACTTAGCTTCCTCACAATCCCACAGATAGCTAAATTAGTACCGAATGATATTATTTCTCGGATATGGACCATCGTTCTCCAGTTTTTGCGTAGGTAAATTCATATTATCTGAACAGGGTAGCGATTTAATTTTACCTAAAACTGAACAAGGGTGGATTATGGGCGGAAATGTTGATTCCACATCTCTCACCGCATCACGCTCGGTAAAATGCAATTTGGCCGAGCTAAGATCTGAAATTTCCAAATTTTGGGAATTGGAAGAGGGTTCGGTCAAATTCACCTTTCTCCTGAAGAGAATGCATGTGAAGCGCATTTTCGTATTCATACAACTCCTAATCATTCAGGCCGATACATAGTAGCATTACCTTTTCGAGAAAATCATGAAAAGTTAGGAGAATCACGATCCGTAGCCTTAAAACGCCTTAATGGTCTCGAACGAAGATTCAAACATCAACCCGAACTGCGAAGTCAATATTCGGAAATCATTGAAAAATATTCAGAATTTGGTCACATGTCGCCAATTCAGGATGTTGTGCTTTGATGATTGGGCATTCCCTATGGAAATGCCTCCCCGGGCAATAATGACATTGCGGCGGGGGTCTCCCGGAAGGGGCGGCCTCGGTGCCGTTTGCTGGCGGCTGAGTGGCCGTGACTCCCTTCGCTTGGCCCTCACGGCCGACTTTTCGAGGGTTCTCCTCGGCCTCGTCGTTTTCGGCTTGTACTGCCCGTTCGACGAGTTCCTCGAAGGTTGTTATCGTCGCCGACCGTAGTACCTTCTTAATGGAGGGCTTCAAAGCCTCGAGTAATAAGGACACGATTTGTTCCTCGGTTGCCTGTGGCATCAGGCGAAGTGCCAATAAATATTTTTTCTGCAAGAAGACCCCGGCGGCCTCCTTATCTTCTTGCTTTGCTGCATATAATTTTATATGCAGCTTGTTGAGTGCTGACACTCCGGCGAAAGTTTGTATCAATAATGTACGGAATTTTGCCCACGGCAGGGACAAATTTTTGTACACTTCGTACCATTTGCCGGCCTTTTCTGTGAGGGATTTTATTACCATCCTCGACCAGAGGGATGGTTCAATGGATGCCTCTGTGAAGTGATGCTCACAGAGGGTGAGAAAGGTTTCTGGATCCTCGTGATCCATACCCGCGAACGTAGGCAGGGGTACGTCCGGGGTTCTTATAGCGCGCACCAGTGATCGCCAATCGGCGAGGGGTGCGCTTGACAGCTGCGGAACTGTGGGTAGTCTGTGCGGTGAACGCGCAGCGTTCACGATGCCCGTAGGGGCGTTGGCCGCTAAAACTACTGGCCGTGCGGTGGGCGGCGCCGTTTCCATCTCGAGGCGCCTGCTTGGTTCTGGTGGTTGTTCCGGCTCGCGGAATAGCACGCGGGGTGCGCTGCGTGTGTTGTCCGGTACGGACTTGCTTCTCTCCCGCTGTGGGGTGGGGAGAGAGGATCGTCGCTGGCTGGGGCCAGGCTGTGGCGACAGCGGGGCGACTCCTTCGTCGTTTGCGCTGTTCGGTGAAATGGGGATTTGTTGGGGCGCCACCGAGTTTTGTGGCTCAGACTCGGAAACCGTATGACGGCGTGTGCTTATCGTTCGGAGGGCAGGTCTGCCAGTGCCACGGCCTCTCGTACTTGGCGAGTGAATCATGATGACTCGTGGGGGGGG
>CAKNYM010051213.1:258939-276316 GCA_932195095.1 Andricus curvator | reverse complement strand
CAAATCAAAATTATGTATTTTTGAAAATCCACGAGGTTAATTCTGATAATTACAAATAATCCTGGACATTCAGAAACCAACAAAAAAATTTGAAAAGAATCAAATCAAACCTTTCTTCGACCGTCAATGTAAATATGCGTGAGTGTTATTTTGTAAGTCTTACGGTCTTCAATAAAGTAAAAGAAATAACAAACGAAATTACTAAAGAATTCGTTTATTACTCATGCTGACGTTTCCGCTATCACTGCGTACCTTTTTCAAAGAATCTAAATAAATAATATATAAATAACAACAGTTATAATTTTTTTTCAAAAAATTTTAAAAGTAAAAATCTATTTGTTAATCAACAAGGTCAGTAACGTTCTGGATACTATGGGGTATTTGGCTTACATCTCGGATAAGTACGATTTTGATTTTAAGAATCTTAAAATTCTGCATAGAGAAAAACATACTTATAAAAGACGAATAATAGAATCCATTTTTATAAACAAATATCACAATATTTCTATTAACTCACAGACAGAAATTATGAATGTCAACAAAATATATCAAAGTAGCATAAAATAATCAAAATCCAATTTAAAATCCAGTTGCTTTGGCGCGCTTTCCTCATTTGCGATTCATTGAAATGATGCCTTTATTCTGTATTATTGAATTTACCGCCTTAATGTTTGTCTCTTGTCTACTTTGTCATATGTCCGTCGTTGTCCCAAAAAATTATAAAAATTTGTTTTTCCTAATTTAAGATGTAGTCTCCATATAAAAAAGCCTCTTCAATTGTTGAGGCTTTTTTCTACAATACTATGTTATATAATTGTTTTTTAAATTGGAGTCACTTTTTAGTATTATTTTTGAATTTTACTATAAAACTTTTGACATATTGTTGACTCCAAAATTGAAAAACTCTTGTTTCTTACAAGATACTAATCACAGGTATTTTTATTCTTTTACGAATTCTTTAGTAATTTCGTTTGTTATTTCTTTTACTTTATTGAAGACCGTAAGACCTTCAAAATAACACTTACGCACATTCAGAAACCATTGGAAAATTGATATTAGTAGGGTAAAAAAAAATAATATTGGTAATCTGAAATAGCCAATAAAAGCAAAATTAGGTCAAGTAGGGAACCTCACAATTCTCTTGTTCGCTTTTGAGTACCCACACCTCATTCATTATGAATGCCCAACATTGATAATGAGAACTAAAGCAGTAGAAGCTATTATTGATACTGATTCTGTGGATAGCTACATCTCAAGAGAGTTTATCATTAAAAACTATTTTGAGTTGAAGGGATTAAAGATCGAAGAAAGTAAAGTTGCGATTGGTCTAAATCAAGAAATCGTAGTTTTTCAAAGTTTTTCCTTGATAATTGTTGTTGCTAATCAAATCTTTCGTTTTAGGTTCATCACTCTACCAGGATTGGTGCCGACGTGCATACTCGGAACCAATTTCCTGAACAGAGCAAATTAAATCCGTCGAAAAATCTAAGTTATAGATAAGTCTCTATGACTAAGATTTAGCGACAGATGTGAATTAACAAGTAACTATCAAAATTGAATGAGAGATCAAGATTTGCTAAAGAGTAAACTGATTTAGAAAGCACAAGAAATAGAAAATTTCTTTCACAACTAAATTATAATTTTTTTTCAAAAATCGGCTTTTTCAACTACGAATCATAATTCTTTCAGAAAATTCATTCCACAGCGCATAAATAGAATAATAAAAGAGAAATTCGAAGTAAAATTACACGTATTCATTTGGTTCTCCAAGGAAAAATATTTAATTCCCTAGAAATTTCTGAAATCCTTCAAAATTTGTGGAGATTTATTCAAATTCCTAAATCTGGTGAAGTTCTTTAAAATACGTTGAAATCCCTTGTAAACCTTGAACATCCTTCAAAACTCTCTGAAATGCCTGCAAATTTTTAATAAAGTATTACATTACTTATTGAAGCAGTTTAGCCAAAATGTTATCAGCTCTCCTTCGGACAATGTACAGAAAAGAACCTTGGAATAACTATGTCTTGGCAAAATAAAAATCACATTTGATAGAGGGAATAAGTTCTAGGAAATATTGTATTATTTCAAACTATTCTAGAAGACTTGTTTCAAAGAAAATCTCTATTTTTTCCCTTTTAGGCATCTTGAACGTGAAAGAAGAAAAACAATTTCATATCCCATCTACTACATGAAATGTTAGTTGACAAAAATAAAAATTGTCCATACTACAACTTTCAAATTATATTCGATAAAATCTTGGATAATGATCAATTACATTCAATAAATGTATTTTCAATTTGCCCTTAAAATCTGCACTCTGAATGGCCTTGTTTTAAATCATGGGAACAGATGTATTTTTTTAGTATATTTTAAAAATTGGTAACTTGGTTCTTCCCACGTGTTCGTAGCAGTGATTCTCAATTCGAAGCCTTTGAACATATTCATCGTTTTTTTGCCCATGTGAGCAAAAGTCGAAATTTCCATAAAATATCAATTAACAATGGATCATTTTGTTCCCTAAACAGTTATATACTATGTGCGATGTTTTAATACAAAAATTGTATTTAGCAAGTAGTGAAGTTTTCCTTATCTATTCATTTCACAAATTAAAATTTAATTTAATTTAATTAAGATATCCTGAACACTACAGAATAAAACAGCTTCTAATACAAATGTTAAGAATACATTGCGAAATGAAAAAAACTGCTCTCAATTAAAATTCATTGAAAATTAAACAAATATTTTTGTCGACCCTACATACGGGGCGTGAATAACAATATTACAATTACCTTCTAATTGTTATAATAAGGATGAAAATGTTGAACTTTTCTGTTTAGTGCTATTCCCAGTTTTATAACATTTTCAAATTAATATCTAATATTAACGAAAAAAGTCTGAAATTATATATTTTTTTTAAAGAATTCTACAAAAACTTTCTTCCTACTGGCTCTTATTTTGTTAATTGTCAGTTTTAGGGATTTTGATCGTGCATTTTCAAACAATAAATATCCTTCTATCCGAATAAAAAAAAGTTAATTTATCTTAACTTTTCTTGGACCTTATTGAAAAAAATCATTCTCTTGCAAGCAATGTCTTCTCAAATTCTTCTCCAAAAATATTTATTCTGTTTAACTTTCTTCTCTCAAAATTCATT
Source organism: Andricus curvator (assembly GCA_932195095.1). Classification (NCBI taxonomy): domain Eukaryota; kingdom Metazoa; phylum Arthropoda; class Insecta; order Hymenoptera; family Cynipidae; genus Andricus; species Andricus curvator. The sequence goes on along the minus strand of CAKNYM010051213.1, from coordinate 273,162 downwards.
CGCTTTATTAGCATAGAAACCGTCAAGTTTTCTTCAGGCATATTTATTACAAATAAAAGAAAATAAACTTTTGGAAAAACGACACAAAAGAGGAAAAAAAATGAAGAGAAAAAAGTCGTCCAACCAAAAAAGATCTAAAAATTTGTTATAAACTCTTGTTATGAAACATATTAATAACAAAAAAAAATTACCCAATTGGAAAAAGGACACAAGCTACAATAACATTTTATTTAACGAAAATTGTCGCCTAAATTATATCTACAAATTTTTTTAAAACCACTTAAAGCCAGGATGCGCATTTTCAGTTTGAATCGTAAAAAGATAATATTGAAAATAAACAAATGAAGTTTATGGTAAAATGACATAAGTTGCAATAAAATGTTTAACAACAACATTCTTTTTTCTTATAAGATGCGCACTTTTTTCAATTATAAAAACAAAAAAATGAAAATACGTATGTTTCAATACCAATGCATATTGGTGAAAAAAAATTATTTTTCGAAATATGTGTGAAAGTGGTGGTATCCTATGAGAATAACCCAGAATTAAAAAAAAATTCAGATGCCACTTTTGGTCATGACGAAGGGGTTGAGAATTTTTAAAGTTTCATAAATTAAAAACTTTGTTATAGTTCAAAAATTAAAAAAAAAATTTCATAGGTTCAAATACTATTGCGTATTTTCATGTGCACAGCTTCCGGCAACAAATGATATTACAAAATCATTAGGGGGAGCCAAACAAATTTTCCACTGCCTCCCCCCCCCCCCCAAAGTAATAAAATCTAAAAAAATCACTTTCATAACTTCTTCTATTCTCGTTCTGTTATAACCACGTATACCAATGCATTTTACAATGCTGATTACGAATATAACTTCGAAAATATAAACACGTAGAAATTATTAATTAAACAAAATGTATTAACCATATTATAATTTTCATGTTAATTATACCTATTTTTTATTTTTATTCTAAGGTTTCAAATGATTGACATTCTTTTCAATATGATACAGCTCCTATTGTATTGTTTCGTTGAGAAATTTTATTCAGAACGAGAATAAATCGATTTTATGAAAAAAAAATCAGATTATTTTTATTACCAAATAGTTGAATTTGCATATAAAATTATAAATTTAGAGTCAAAAATGAAATATATACATTCTCAGTTCAAAAAAACTAATTTTCAATAAAAAGGAGGAAATACCAACCAGTTGAAATTAACGAAGAAATACGGATTTTAACAAAATAGTTCAATCCTTATCCAAATAGATGAATTTTGAACGAAAAATATTAATTTTCTCCCCAAACAGATGATTTTTAAACAAAATAATTCAGTTTTCAAGATAAAAATTTCTATGTTTCAGAAAACGGTAGAATTTGAACTGGAAAATAATTTTCAACAAGAAAGTTAATTTGCAATCAAGAAAGATGAATTTTCAACGAAATAGTTGAATTTGGAATTTAAAATTGGAGACAGGCTACTTCACGTTCACAATTTTACAATATGACCTTACTGTTTCAACAGAGTTGAGAACTAATCGAATTAGAAATTTTCTACTTATTTTTGGTGGCTCACTTTTCGCTAATAGAATCTGTAAAATTTGCTTGTAATTAGGTAAATTTTACAAATTTCTGTTTTGAGAGACCTTAAAGTATCTTTTGCATAAAAAAGCTATACATTCAAAATAACCTTCTTCAGGCACTCAATTGCATATGTATGCAAGCTGATGCTTGGATACGTTACATTTGTAATTTGGAGAGTCTACAAAATTCTATTTTTTTTCAACCTTGTTCAAACTATTAGAGGGCAATGCTTTTAAATTGAGGCAGGCTGCGTCACGTTTACAATGTCACAATATGACCTGCTTATTGTTCCAACAGAGATAAGAATGGTATATCATAGCGTCGTTTTATTAAACTTTTATATTTTTCACGTTTTCCATTTTTATAACCTTTTTTTAATTATTATTCACAGTTCTATGTAAATTTATTTATTTGTATCAAGAAATTAGTTGCTTTACACTATTGAATTAGGAAATATCTCGACTAATCGAAATATTATTTTTCTACTAATCTTTGGTTACTAATTTTTATTTAAAGAGACCTCGAAGTATCTTTTGCATAAGGAATGATGTAAAAAAGTCCGAGTATTGTAAATTTTTCAAATTTTGAATCAGCCTTTTCATTTTGGGTCTTCTTTTTCAAGCGTTCATTTTTCATTTGAAAAATTTGAGAATGCAGTTTCAAAGGCTTACAAAGAGATGATCAGAGTTGGTATATTTATAGATTGAAATTATTATTAGGGAATTTGTGAAAATCAAAAAAACATCCTATGCCTGATCATCTCTTTGTTGAACAATTAAAAACTAAACGCATTCGAAATTGAAAATATTGGTGAAAAACGTTTAAAGTTGATCAACTGCATGTATAAACTAATTGATGATTTTTAGAATTGAACCGTAGTTGGAGTATCAAAAATTGAACAAAAATTGATTTTACAAGACAATTCTAAATTTGTTTCAAATTCAACGATATACTGATATAATCGTTAAATATTGAACTTTTCCAGTTTGAAAGTTGAGAGATATATCCTTTGAATAAAAATCAATTTAAAATAAATAAAATCTTAAAAACTGTACAATTTTGAATTAAATTGCTTGAATAGTTAACAATTCAGATTCTTGACTTAAACTTTACACGTTAACTTTTTAATTGCTTCATCTTTTGAGGTAAAAAATTACTTCTTTAACTGAAAATTCAATTTTTCCATATATAGATAAATCTGAAATAGATCTTAAATGAATTTTAAATAGATCTTAAACAGATAAATTTTGAAATTCAAGTATCATGCGGGAAATTCAACTTTCTTGGCAGAAAATTGATCCTCTTGGTGAAAATTGATCTTTTATTTTTTTTTCAAGTTTATTTCAATGGTTGAACATTCCGTCTTTCAATTAAACATTAGCACATTTCTTAAAATTTTTTTATTTTCGACTGAAAATTTATTTTATCAACTCAAAATGTTACTATACCACTTTGGTTGAAAGTTTATTTTCTTGGCAATTTATTTAAAAATTCGTGCAAAAAATTTTTATTCACTGTACAATTATATACTAACTGCGAAGTTTCACTAGAAACGAAACATTATTTTAGTTTCAATTTCAAAATTAATCAAAAATTAAACAAATATTTTGGTCGAAGCTAGACACGGGACGTGAATAAAGCAAGGTAGAGTCAATTATGTATGTAAATAATTCCCATTTCCTCATTTTGTAGTAAGATGACTTGTAAAAACATTATTTTGTAGAAATGACTGAAGATGAAAATGTTACATATACGTCTCATTTTTATAATTTTTTCTGTTTATTACTATTGCCATTCTCATCACATTTGAAAACTATATCTATTATTCAGATCGAACAAAAAATATATTCTGACTAAGTATATCAAAACCAAAAGAGCCAAAACTAAGAAAATAGCATTCGCTTTTATAAACATTTTATTTTATTATTTTCTTTAGAAAATATGCGACAAACGAAAAAAGTCTGAAAATAAAATTGTTTGTTACAAGAATTCTACAAAACTTCTATTCTGTTTCTTCACATTTTGTTAACGTTGAGTATTAGATATTTTGGACGCAAAAAAAATCCTCTTCTTGCAAGCAGTGTTTTCACAGATCTTTTTTTCAGAAATTTGAATTTCAAACAACTTTTTCTCCGAATATTTACTTTTTCTAGTAGCATAGAAACTGCCAGCTTTTTTAGGGCACATTCATTCATATAGCCTTATTTACAGATTCAAACATAAAGTAGACACAAATAAGGAAAATAATTCTCATTTTCGTTTTCACACGTGTTGTTATTTACAATCATTCTGAAGGCGACAGTGGCATTATATTTGACAAGTAGAGAAACTTCGAGTTCTGAGATCCACAATCTGTCTCCCTCCACTCTTTTCGTTTTAAAGATTAAATGAAACGCGTCATTCGGAAGTCGTATGAGTTAGCATAAATAGCCGTCGAAATTCTCCAATAATCAGTACACTTTTTTCTTCCTTGGTCATTGTGACAATTAGTGGAAATGAAGACAACTACTCCTGTTCTACTCCTGATATTCATGGGTCTCCTGCCTAACGATTGTAAGTGGAATATAATATTATAATTAATACTTGAAAGAATGAAATTTGATTTTTTTCATAAAGATTTCAAACATCCAAATTCTCTTTGTTTCCTCGTGATAAATCGAGATAAAAATTATCTGCCTTCTGATAATTCTAGTTTTCAATTGTTTGCAGCGTTTTTATCTAACTTCAGATAAATAATATCTCGGAGATTTACTGTGTGTTTGCATTCTTGATATAATAATTATGCTACCAATTAAAATCTTTCTAAAATCAATATAACTAATTCTCAAAGCTTTACCATTATATTACGATTTGAAATGAATCATTTAAAATTCTGAAAAATTTGCAAAGATTCAATAATTAAAGTAATTGGAATTGAAAGACACAAAAATCACAAACTCGCCAATCAAGTGTCGAATAGCCCATAGTAGAGATATTTTCGATTTTTTGAAAGGATATATCCGGCGAGAATTTTTCTCTTCGAATTTAATATTTTCCAACATTTTTCACTTCGACTTCAACTCTTATGACAATATCATTAGTTCGCACTCTATCGTAATGCAAAGAAACGAGATATTGAGTTCCAAAAAGTGTCAGAAGTTCTATTTGTTAACCGGTTTCAAAATTTCTTTTTTTCAATTTGAGGCTGATTAAATATCAAAGAGCAGCGTAGAAGCCGATAAAAAATTAATTTCTTATTTCAATTTAAAAATGAAAAAGAACCAGAATTCATTAAATTTGTAAAACCTACTTTGATTGGTTGATTAATATTTCATCAGAAACACATAGAATTGGGATTATTATTCCACAACTCAATTTAGAAATTAGTGACCCCATTTTCAAAAAATCGGCGTAGACAGTTCTCTTCGCAATTTATTCAGCTCAGATTTAAACAACGGAAACTTAAAAATTTGGTGCACAAATGCATAGGACCCCTGGAACTTTTCAAACCCCAAAATCACGTTTCCCGCACTGTGCGGCTGGCAGGGAGCCGAGTAAAACCCGACGGAGACACGATACAATTTTTGCAGTTGTATCCCGGACATCTGCCTTTCAAGTTTTCTTGGCACAAATTGAAATTAAGATTTCAAAGATTGCGTCCTCCAAATTTTAGGTTTTTTCTACAACTTTCCTAGGCCATATCACGAGTCAAAGTAGAGGTACAAAATTATAAAAATTCCTGATTGATCAAAATTGTTAAACCTTTAAGTTGACAAATGCAAACAAACTTTATAAATGTCAACTTTTTCTCCACAAAATTAGGTGAAGGTGGTTCAGATAAGGTCGAAATATTGGATACTGCTACTTTCCCTGGTGAGTTTGTGGGTCCTGATATGGTGGTGCAAGTGCCATTATAATCACGATTCAGAACTTTCGTTGGTGACGTGAGGGCTTAAGAAGAAAGAAAGCAAACTCGACAAACGCACAAAAACTTATTCATGCCTCGTGTATAGATTCGCCGAAAATATTTGTTTAGTTTTCAGCGAATTTTAATTAACAGATCATTTGATTCCATAATCGATTCTTAAACTTTGATTTGTTATGTTTTTATTGGATATTATTCCATTGGGGATCATCAGCCCTAAACAAGCCTTCAACTTCTAACAGAACACCGAATTGGATTAAATCAACAGTTTTGTAGTTACAGATATGGCGGTGTTAGCTTTATATGAAGGCAGTTAAAGTGACAAATGGAAGAAACTTAACAGTTTTATTTGGAATAAAAGTTCATCAATATCTCTCAAGAATTTATTTTTGTATTTGTGACCCCTTGCTAATAATAGCGCCCACTTCTCGAAGTCTGTCCCAAAGAAGGGAAGGGTATGGCGAGCTTCGGACGCCGGGCGTCAAGTAATTCCTCATTATTTCGTTTCACTTCCATTACCATCTCAGTCTGTGGTGATGTAATCAAAAGGCGGTTGTGTTGCCTATCAGGTAAGTTATTGTAATCGAGTTGCTCGAAACCTTCTTGGTTTGAATATTTCACACCTTGTAAGTGTAGATCAATTTTGTTTGGAGTGCCACTATATGGACGATTCAGAACTTGAATTGGTGACCTGAGGGCTTGACGAGAAAGAAAGGAATTATGACTTGACAAACGCACAAAAACGCTACGGTCCGGTAATAATTCCGTTGGCGCTTTTCTCATCCAACGGGTTTGGATCAGAAAAGCGCCAATGGAATTATTTCCGGACCATAGAGTTTTTGTACGTTTTTCTGGACATACTTGCTTTCTTTCTCCTCAAGCCCTTAGGTCACCAATTCAAGTTCTGAATCGTCCGTATAGTGGCATTCCAAACAAAATTGATCTACACTTACAAAGTTGGAAATATTCAAACCAAGATGGGACAGACTTCGAGAAGTGGGCGCTATTAGTAGCAAGGGCTCGCAAATACAAAAATTAATTCTTGAGAGATATTGATGAACTTTTATTCCAAATAAAACAGTTACGTTTCTTCCATTTGTCACCTCAACAGTTTTTGAATATTGACCAGCCGCGCTATTGTCACTTGCCTTGTGTATCTAATATCGTGAATATCCTATGTTATGAAAATCTCGATATATCTGGAAATGTACATTTATCTTTCGTAAAGTATGTGTACCTAATTAAATAAATAAACTTATGTTATAACAATATTTAAGTGTTTTTTTCCTAACATGTTGTGCAAACTGTACTTGAAAATTTCTCACGTCAGCGAAGCTAGCACTGCCTTTTTTGAAAATTAAATCGAAAACTATCCTATAATCAAGGACTGTAGGTGACGTAATCTCTTTATAAGTATCACATTTAGCTTCTCATTGTTTAAAGCAACCTGAAAATCTTACACAATCGTCTTCTTTGAAAAAACTTATCTATTTATCACTATGAACATTTTTGTAGAAATTTCGAAATAACGTATAATATATAGCTCTAAAAAATTAATATATTTTTACTAGGTAAAATTGTTATTAATTTCTTTCGAAAACATGCAAGAAACAAAAAAAAAACTAAAATTGTTCTATGAATATTTAAACGCTTATCATAATTTCAAAATTACCTTAAATTGTTTTTTTGAGTTGGATCTGGTGAAGATTGTGAATATTTTGCAGAATTATCTGTTTTAAATGAGAATTCTAATTTTTTTTAAAAATTCCTTGTTTCGGATCAGCATTAGAATTTTTGTATACGAATTTTCTGTTCGAAATCAAAATCATATTTCTTTTTAAAAATCGTACGTACCCATTCAAAATTGTAATTTTTTTACAAAATTCCTCGTTCCAGATACGAATTAAAATTTTTTTTAAGTTACTGTTCCAAATCAGAATAATAATTCTTTCGCAAATTTCCTCTGACAATTCAGAATTATAGTAATATTGGTAATTCTCCTGTATCAAGTCAGAATCATAAATCTTGCAGAAAATTCCCTGTATTTTCCAAAGTTGACAATTGGAAATTCTGCAATTTTAATTATTAAAATAAAAAATTTCATCAATTTGGAAGATTTGAAATCAAAAACTTTTGACCTTCCATCTTTAAAGTCATCACAATTTAAGAATCTTTATTTATAGATCTTTCAAAATTAAAGAGTATTAACTTGCAAATTCTCGAAATTGAAGAATTTTCCTTTTAAGTCTTCAAAATGAAACTGCCCTAAAGAATAATATTTAAAAATATACCTTCAAAATATAATTTTGAAAAACTGAATAATTTATTTTCCAAATTCAAGAATTATCAATTGTAATTCTTAAAAAATGAATAGCTTTAAATTGCAAATCTCTTGAAATTGAAGAGTATTTAATTTCAGTCCGCAACAATAATACCAACTTCAGAAAAATGTCCCCAGAAACCCCCCCGCCCCCTAAGCACCCGGACATGACCCCCTAAAAAACAGATCTTTCGAAAGTGTGGCAAATTGAGACATAAATCCTTGCAGTAAAAAATTATATGAACGTGATGTCTCAATTGGCCTCAAATACCCTGGGGAGTTCCATTTTTTTTAAACCTGGTTTCTTCAACTCAGAATCTTATCTTTTGAAATATTCATTTTACAGAGCATAATTAGAATAATAAAACAAAAAATCGAAGTAACGTTCATTTTCCAAAAAACTCTAAAAATCCCTTGAAATTATTGAAAAACGTAAAAAGCCATCAAAAACAAGGTGAATTATTTGAAATCCTTTGAATATGCATTAAATTATACTTATGTTTTAGGTTTACAGAAAAAAAATTTAATCCCTAGAAATTCTTGAGGTCCTTTGAAATTCTTGAAGATTAATAAAAATCCCTAAATCTTGTGAAGCTCTCTGAAATACATTAGAATCCCTTGCAGGCCTTGTATATCCTGCAAATTTTTTTGAAATGCCTAAAAAAAATTAAGAATGTATTGCATTATTGACTAGAGCAGTGTAGTAAAATGTTGTATCCGCTCTCCTTCGTCATGTACAGAAGTGTACCTTGGAATAACTGATCTTTACTAAATACAGATATAATTCGTTAATGGAAATAAGTTCTAGGAAATATCGTATTATTAAAAACTAATTTAGAAGAATTGTTTCAAATAAAATTTATATTTTTTCCCCTCCGCGCATTGTGAACGTCAAAGAAGACAAACAATTTTATAGCCCACTTAATGCATACATTTTTAGTTGCCAAACATAAAATATGTCCATACCATCAGGTTTAAATTATATTTGATGAAACTTTCGATATTTATCAATTATAATCCAAGAAATATAATTCAAACTGGTCCTCAAAACTACACTATCCATGGCCGTTTTTTGAATCATGCATAGCAAGATGACTTGTAAAAACATTATCTTTGTAAAGATGACTAAAGATGATAATGTTACCCATACGTCTCATTTTTTTAAACTTTTCTGTTTAATAATATTTCCATTCTTATGATGTTTAAAAATTAATATCTATTATAGCGCCTTAACGAAATGAATATATTTTGACTATGTATATCAAAATCAAAAAAGTCAGAACTTAAGAAAATGGCAAACGAAAAAAGTCTGAAAAGGAACTTGTATTATCACAAGAATTCTAAGAAAAACTTCTATTCTACTTTTTTAAATTTTCTTAATTTTCAGCATTAGAGAATTCGATATTCGTTTCTGTATCCTTATTTACAGATTCAAACATAAAGCAGGCACAAATAAGGAAAATAATTCTAATTCTTGTTTTTACACATTTCGTTATTTACAATTATTTTGAAGGCGACAGTGGTATTAAGTTCAACAAATAGAGGAAATGTCGAGGTGTGACATACACTATCTTTCTCCTTCCACTCAATTCGTTTTGAAGATTAAATAAAATGCGCCAATCAGATTCCGTAAAAGTTAGTTTAAATAGCCGTCGAAATTTTACAGTAATCAGTTCACTTTTTTCTTCCTTGGTCATTGTGACAGTCAAAAATGAAGATAATTCCTTCTGTTCTATTCCTCACGTTCGCGGGGTTCCTATCTAACGATTGTAAGTGTAATATAATTTTACAAATAATATTTAAAAGCATTAAATTTTATTTTTTTTATAAAGATTTCCAACATCGAAATTCTCTTCGTTGCCTCGTGACAAAAATTATCTGCCTTCTGATAATTGTAGTTTTCAATTGTTTGCAGCGTTTTTATCTAACTTCAGATATATAATATCTCGGAGATTTACTGTGTGTTTGCATTCTTGATATAATAATTATGCTACCAATTAGAATCTTTCTAAAATCAATATAACTAATTCTCAAAGCTTTAACATTATATTACGATTTGAAATGAATCATTTAAAATTCTGAAAAATTTGCAAAGATTCAATAATTAAAGTAATTGGAATTGAAAGACAGAAAAATCACAAACTCGCCAATCAAGTGTCGAATAGCCCATAGTAGAGATATTTTCGATTTTTTTAAAGGATATATATTCGGCGAAAATTTTTCTTTTCAAATTCAATATTTTGAAACATTTTTCACTTCGACTTGAACTTTTATGATAATATTCCATTATTCAGGAAAATTAAAAGAAAAATCTGAAATTTACACGACACAATCTCTAAAATTGTTTCATCTGTTTGAACCAGAAAAACTTACAAAATCTTTACGGTTTTCTAAAATATCACTGAAAATGTTGAAACGTGTGTGCGTCCAGTTTTATTTGGCACGCTATCGTAATGCAAAGAAACGAGTTATTGGGTTTCAAAAAGTGTCGGATGTCCTATTTTTTAACCGGTTTTAGAAATTCTTTGTTCAATTAGAGGCTGATTAAATCTCAGAAAGGCGTGTAGAAGCCGATACAAAAATTAATTTGTTATTTGAGTTCAAAAAAGAAAAAGAACCAAAATTTGTTAAATTTGTAAAACCTACTTTGATTTGTTGCTTAATACTTCATCAGAAACATACAGAATTGGGGTTGTCATTTCACAACTCACTTTAGAAATAAGTGAACCCATTTTCAAGAAATCGACCTATACAGTTCTCTTCGAAATTTATTCAGTTCAAATATAAACAACGGAAACTTGAAAATTTGGTGAAAAATGAGTTGAAAAATGAAAAAGAATCATAGTTTGTTAAATTTGTGAAATCTACTTTGATTTGTAGATTAATATTTCATCAGACGCACACAGAATTGGGGTTGTTATTTCACAACTCAATTTAGAAATTAGTAAACCCATTTTCAAAAAATCGACCTAGACATTTCTCTTCGAAATTTATTTAGTTCAAATTTAAACAAGGGAAACTTAAAAATTTGGTGCACAACTGCATAGGACCCATTAAACTTTTTAAACCCCAAAATCTCGTTTCCCCGCACAGTGCGGCTGGCAGCGAGCCGAGTTTTCTTTCCACAAATTTAAGTTACGATTTCAAGGATCGCATCCTGTAAATTTCAGGTTTTTATACAACTTTCCTAGGCCATATTACGCGTCAAACTCGAGGTACAAAATTATGAAAGTTCTTGATTGATCAAAATTGTTAAATCTTTAAGTTGACAAGTGCACACAAACTTTCTAAATGTCAACCTTTTTCCCATAAAATTAGGTGAAGGTGGTTTCGTTAAGATCGAAATGTTGGATACTAATGTTTTGTCTGGTGAGATCATGGGTCCTAGATATGTGGTGGAACCCCCTTGGATGAAACACGCGCCAAAGAAAGACTTTCCGGACCACAGAGTTTTTGTGCGTTTGTGGAGTCTTAGTTGCTTTCTAACTCATGAAGCCCTTACGCCACAAATTAAAGTTTTCAATCGTCCATATAATGGTACTCCAAACAAAATTGAGCTACGGGTACAAGGTTATAAATATCTAAACGAAGGTGATTTCGAGCTACTCAAATACAATGATTTACCTGATAGGCAAAACAGCCGCCTTTTTATTACAATACCACACACTAAGATGGTCTATCACTGTGAGATTGAAGTACAACGAAATGATGTGGAATTACTTGACGCCCAGCATCCGCCGCTCGCCATACCTTTCCCTTCCGTGGGACAGACTTCGAGAAGTGGGCACCATTACTAGCAAGGGGTCGCAAATACAAAAATAAATTCTGGAGAGATATTGATGAGTTTTTATCCAAAATAAAACTGTTAAGTTTCTTCCACTTGTCACCTTAACATTTTTTAAATGTTGACCAGCCGCGCTACTTGCCTTATGTAATATCGTGAATATCCTATCTTGTGGAAATCTCGATATATCTGGAAACGTATATTTATCTTCCGCAAATTATCTGTACATAATTCAATAAATAAACTCTCTATGTAACAATAGTGAAGTGTTTTTTTCCTAACATTTTGGACAAGCTGTAGTTGAAAAATTCTCACATCAGCAAAGCTAGCACTGCCTTTTTTGAAAATTACATTGAAAACTATCCTATAATTAAGTGCTGTAAGTCGTGACTTCATATAAAGCTATCACCGTCATACCTGTAACTTCAAAACTGTTGATTTAATCTAATTCGGTTTTTTGTTAGAAGATAAGGGCTTATTTAGAGCTGACGATCCCCAATTGAATAATATTAAATAAAAACATAATGAATAAAATGTTGAGAATCAATTATTGAATCAAATAATCTCCTGTTAATTAAAATTTCTTGAAAATTGAACAAATATTTTCGGTGAATCTATACACGAGGCATGAGTAGGGCAAGTTAAAACAGATTGAGAAAGTAAATAATTCAATATCATGTTTTTGAAGGAAAATAACTTGAAGAAGAACCTTACTGGGTGCGAAGTAGTCTCTTTACAAGTATCGCACTCATCTTCCTGTTGTTTGAATAAACATGAAAACCTTACACAATCGTCTTCTTTGCAGAAACTTATCTATTTATCACTATTCACATTTTTGTATACATTTTTGAATAACGTATAATATATAGCTCTGAAAGAATTAATATGTTTACAAAACGAACTCAAAAACTAAAATTGTTTTATGAATATTTAAACGCTTATCTTAAATTCAAAATTATCTTAAATTTTTTTTTCGAGTTGGATCGGGGGAAAATTGTAAACATTTTGAAACATTATCTGTTTTCAATGAAAATTATAATTTTTCTCGAAAATTCCCTGTTTCATATCAGCATTAGAATTTCCGGTTCCAAATCAAAATCATATTTCTTTTTGGAAATCACACATACCCAATCAAAATTATAACTTTTTTATCAAATTCCTTGTTCCAGATATGAATAAAAAATTTTTTTTCAAGCTACTGTTCCAACTCAGAATAATAATTATTTTCGAAAATTTCTCTGACAATCCAGAATTATAGTTATATTAGGAAATTTCCTGTATCAAGTCAGAATTATAAATCTTTCAGAAAATTCCCCATTCTAAGGAAAAATTGTATTTTTCAAGGAATCTGTATCATCATTAAAGAATAACAGAAAATATTGAACGTCTTTTCAGAATAGATAGAGCTATGAAAGAAAAATTATTCTAAATCATTTTTCTTTCATAGCTCTATCTATTCTGAAAAGACGTTCAATATTTTCTGTTATTCTTAAATGATAATACAGATTCCTTAAAAAATTTGATTCTAGAAAATTCTATTAAACCCCTTGAAATTTCTAATACCATACTACATTATTTACCGGAGCAGTTTAACCAAAATTTTATCAGCTCTTCTTTGGACAAGTTACAGAAATGAACCTTGGAATAAATAAGCCTTGGCCAAATAAAAATCTTATTGGATAGAGGAAATAAGTTCTAGGATTTTTTTTACAAACTTTTTACAAATTGTTCTGGAAAACTCGTCTCAAATAAAATTTATTTATTTATTTTTGATCTATTCGATGAAACTTTTGATGCTTATCAATTACATTCAATAAATAGATTTAAAATTCATCCTTAAAAACTGCACTATCCATGACCTTTTGTTAAATTATGGGAACAGAGGCGTTTTTTTAGTAGAAATAAATTATTTTCAATTAAAAAGCCGTTAACAATATTTAAAGTTAACAATATTTAAAGTTTTTAGGTCCATTTAAGATGAAAGTAAAAATTTTCATTTAATTTTAATTAAAATTCGATTATTTTATTCCTTGAACAATTATATGTATACTCTCCGCAATATTCAAATAGAATTTTTTTTTCATTAAAATATCCTGAATACAATGAAATAAAAGGTTTTGGAATAAAAATATTGAGAATACATTCCGGAATTAAACATGCTTCTTTCGATAGAGATTTATTAAAAATTAAACAAATATTTTCGTCGACCCTAGACACGAGGCTTGAATTATCTTGGTGGAGGTAACGTAGCCTATTTACTAGTATCGCAATTACCTTCTAATTGTATCAATAAAGATAAAAAAGTAACACATACGTCTTTTTTATTGTACTTTTCTGTTTATCACTATCCTCATTTTTATAACATTTAAAAATAATATCTCTAATACATCACTATAAAAATTAGTATAGTTGGACTCAGTATATCAACATAATAAACCCAAAACTTGAGAAAATGACGTCCGCATTTTTGAAAATTTCAAAGTCATGTATTATTTTTCTTAAAAAATATGCAATGAGCGAACAAATTGCAAAATTGAAATTGTTTTTTTAGAAAAATTATAGAAACATTTCTTTTATAGTTTTCCACGTTTTGTTAATTTTCACATTTAGGGATTTTGATTGTCCATTTTGAAA
>CAKNYM010051213.1:223736-258929 GCA_932195095.1 Andricus curvator | reverse complement strand
GTTTTGTTAATTTTCACATTTAGGGATTTTGATTGTCCATTTTGAAACAACAAATTTCCTTCTATCCAAATCAAAAAGAAAAAATGCATTTATCTTAACTTTTGTTTGAAAAATACCGCATTTAGGAAAATCATCCTTTTGCAAGCAATGTTTTCTCAGATTCTTTTCCCAAAATCTTAGTTTCAATAATTTTGATTAATTTTTCTTCCTCATAGAGGAAGCTTTGTAATGGTAACATTTTCAAAAAAATTTAAATTCATTTAATTAAACCTTCCTCAATTTAAAAATGTCTAATACAATGTTCTAAGCAATTGTCCGGATGGATGTGTGGATGTCACACTTTTTTGTGAACACGATAACTTGAAAACGGTTGCAGATAAATTGATGAAATTTGGAGGGCTTATTTTTCCCACTAATATCCTGCCATTGACCGAAGGATTTCCAAAAATATTTGTTGCCATTTGTTTAGCACCTAATAATATTTAAAAAATCGGTTTTTTATAGCAAAACTTTTTCCATTAACATAATTCAAAGTTGATGCAAGAATATAGAAGATTCCTTGGTTCGAAACCAATCGATTGACCTATAATATCAATATATTTTATTAAAGCGTAGGGAAGTTATGGTAATTTATATATTTGGAAAATCGGTTTTTTATTGTAAAACTTTTTTCATTGACATAATTTAAAGTTGATGTAAGAATATAAAAGGTTCCTTGGTTCAAAACGAATCAATTGACTTATAGTATTAATACATTTTATTGAAGAGTAAGGAAGCTATTGTAATTTATATATTTTGAAAACACGGTTATTTATAGTAAAACTTTTTTCTTCAACATAATTCAAAGTTGATGCAACAATATGAAAGATTTCTTGGTTCCAGACGAATCGATTGACCTACAATATTGATACATTTTATTAAAGAGTAGGGAAGTTATGGTAATTTATATATTTTTTAAATCAATTTTTATAGTAAAAAATTTCTCATTCTCATAATTTAAAGTTGATGCAAGAATGGAAAAGTTGTGTTGATTCAAGACGAGTCGATTGACCTTTAACATTGATACATTTTATTGAAGAGTAAGGAAGCTATGGTTATCTATAATATTTGAAAACACGATTTTCTATAGTAACATTTTTTTCACTAACATAATTCAAAATTGATGCAAGAACGGAAAATATTCCTTGATTCGATGCAAATCGGTTGACCTATAATATTAATCCGCTTTATTGAAGATGAAGGAAGTTATGCTCATTTCTAATATTTGAAATGAGCACCATATAATTATAAATACAAACAAAGTGGAAATACTCGAGATCGAATTCACAGCTAGTTTCTGAGTTTTCAATAACTTCAAAAAAAATTATTGCACGATTTTTGGAAAACACCGTTAACTGTAGAAGTGAAAGATAGACGACTGAATACGGCACGCAAATATTCGAGAAACCCCGTATCTGCGTTTATTATCTGTTGCAAAATGCAAAATTATTATTGAAAGTCTGTCTTCTTTATAATTAATAAGGATATTAAAGTACCAAGAAGTTATATTGTCGAAAAATATGATAGGTGAAAAGTAATTTTTTAAAATAAATTCAGTTGTTAAAGTGAAAACAATTAGTTGGACATTTTTAGGAGGAATTAAAATTTTCATTTATTTGAAATTCAGTAATTTATTTCAGAATTAATATCTAGAAAATGTATCTCGTAATATTTTATTCGTTCGTTAAAATCTCTTTGATCATAATACACGTATGTATGTTCATAATGTTTTCATTTTTAATCGATAATTTTGAGTTCTTCTTATACTTAATACGTTAGAAATTTGTGTACATTTGATAAATAAACATGAATAAGTTCAGCTAGAATTTCGTATCAATCGTTATTACATATCATTCTTTTGGAAAATTTCTCCTTCCAGAACTGAATCATAGCTATTTTTAAAAAATTTGCTTTTCCAGCTGAAAATCATAAATCATTCGGAAAATTCATTTTACAGCGCATAAATAGAATATTAAAAAAGAAATTTAAAGTAACATTTATTTTCGAAAGTTCTGTAGAAATCCCTTGAAATTCTTGGATAAGGTAAAAACCTTTTTAAAATAGAGGAAATCATTTGAAATTCGTTAAATATACATTAAATTACACATATTCTAAATCCTAAATCCATAAAAAAATTTTGAAATTCCTAAAAATTCTTGGAGGCTTATTCAAATCCCTTGACATTTTTGGAAAAGGTAAAAATCGTTTAAAACAGAGAAAATAATTGAAAATCCATTAAATATATCATTATATATATACATATATATATATGTAATATATATAATATATATATATATATATAATAATATAATAATAATATATAATATTTAATATATATATATATATATATTCGGTATTAGGTTTTGATTCCTTGGGATTCGAACCGAAGGGCCTATGACAAAGCCACCGGACGCGTCCTCGGATTGCGGATAGAGGGTCCCTGTACCAAGGGTTTCTGCT
Organism: Andricus curvator; assembly: GCA_932195095.1. Taxonomy (NCBI): domain Eukaryota; kingdom Metazoa; phylum Arthropoda; class Insecta; order Hymenoptera; family Cynipidae; genus Andricus; species Andricus curvator. The sequence goes on along the minus strand of CAKNYM010051213.1, from coordinate 256,430 downwards.
GAATATGGTTACAATAATTAATAAGCAGTCGCGGACAATTGTCCAGGGATGGTCCCGAAGGAATAACCCCCAAGCGGAGGCGTAACAACCGTGCCGAAAGCTGAATGGCACCTGGGTGTGGTGTCTCAAACGGTGACTCTGGGATACCGGGCGACCTCTCAGAGTATCAGCCTTATCCTTGCACGCGGGGCTCTACAAGGATGGACTAACCCTTTTCCCTAGCTGCTCGTGGGAACAACAATGACAACACCAGACATAGTTGTAGGAAGTGCGGTTCAAAACAATCGAACGCGCAGGGCTCCCGACAATGGGTCGGACAACAATGCCGACTACCCTAGAGTTGGGGGAGCCAATCAAGACGGAGTCAATGCGATTGACCGGCGGAATCTCGTTACTTTTGAGTGGACGGATCGACTCAGGGACGACCTGCTGAAGTGCTATGATACCAGTATGGACCCTGAACGAAAAGGTTACATGGCGCGACTGCATGCTCTGTGGGGCGAGAAACACCCAGAGCTCTCGGATTTTTCGCAAAAACGGCTGCGAAACCGTGCCGAGGACCTCCGGAAAAGGGGTTATATAAGCGGAGCGCCTACACAACCGCAGCCAGAAAAAGCCGGCAACAGAGAAAGAGAGGCGACACTGAGACCAGCCTCGAACAGGCATCCAATAGAGGGAGAACGATGCTTCAAGACCCGGAGAAACATCAACATTCAGGTTTCTCCCAAGCCCAAAGATCTGACTGAACTGGATGATGAGCTTCGTGGAGATTTTTCCGAAGAATCCGACCTCTGGACTATCAATTGTAGTGTGTACAATGCAGCGAGAACTTTGGCAGATGCAAACCGTAAAACAAAACCAACGGTTGATCATAAGACCAAAAGACGAATGCATCAACTTAGCACAAAGATAGGCTGGGCAAGACAGTACGCGTCCCGCATTCAGTGTGTGATTGACTACATAACATCTGGCAGGACTTTCACTGCCAAGGTTCGACAGTTCACGCGCGAACTGCGGATCCGTCATCACACAATCAACAAGTCAAAGCTACTGACCATCAGGCAGCATATTATTGACAGAATACGAGTACTATCTGACGCTAGGAGAAGTCTAGAGGTGGGTCAGAGAAAATCAACAGTTTTCGTCTGACCGATCTCGACTCTTCCAAGACCCTCCAGTTACTGTCGACCATCCGCCCAAACCAGAGGAGGTCGAAGCATTTTGGAGAGAAGTCTACGTAGTCCAACATCCACTTAAAGAAGGCTCAAAGAACATAAACAGCTTCAAGGAGCTGTGCAATTCCCTCATCACAGCTGAGGAGGAATGCCCACCTATCACTCCCGTGGAGGTGAAAAACGTATTAAGAGGCATGAAGAACTATTCCGCTCCGGGACCAGATGGCATCAAGACCTTCTGGTGGAAGAAGTTTCCTTCAACCCACCAGCATCTGGCCCGAATTTTTACCTCATATCTAAAGTCGGAAGAGCCTATTCCGGGGTGGTTGGTGGAAGGGCGCACAGTGCTCCTGCCGAAGACGGGCAACTTAGCTGACCCTAAGAATTACAGGCCAATAACTTGTCTGAACCCACTGTATAAGATCTTCACAGCTATCCTAAATGATAGGATTGTTCGGACAATTGGACCTGTATGGCGAGAGATGTATGAACAACGTGGCTCAAAGAAAGGCGTAGCGGGATGTCGGGAGAACTTGCTCATCGATAGATGTGTCTGTAAAGACGCAGCATACTATCAGCGATTTCTATCGATGGCCTGGATTGATTACCGGAAAGCTTTCGATTCAACCTCCCATAGACTTATCATCTGTCTATTGGAAAGCCTAAAGGTTCATCCACACAACGTGAGGTGCATAGAGACATTAATGCCGCTTTGGAAAACCAGATTTACTATCTCATCTGGAAAACATCGTATGATCACTAACAGTATCACCTTTCAGAGAGGTGTATTTCAGGGCGACACCATGAGCCTTCTCCTCTTTTGCCTCACATTATTGCCACTATCTCTCGCACTTCGCCATTCCGAAGGGTATCTCTGCGGAAAACCTGGAAACTGAAAGCATAAGGTCACTCATGTATTTTACATGGATGATCTTAAGATCTATGCTAGGAATCAAGAGAAACTACATCTAGCTCTGAAAATTGTCAAAGAGTACGTTCAAGAGATTGGAATGGAATTCGGGTTAGAGAAATGCGCCAAGGTTAATTTGAAGAAAGGAAAACTTAATGGCATCCCCGAAGATCCTGAGCTCGTTGACAGAAGCGCTATACGACACCTTTGCGCTGGAGAGACCTATACATACCTGGGCGTACCACAGAGCCGCATTCAGGACGCGACATCTATAAAGGATACTCTCCGATGCAGATACAAACGTCTCATCCAGCAGATTTGGTCTTCCGAACTGTCGGCGAGAAACAAAGTATCTGCAACGAACATGCTTGCCGTCCCGATATCAAGGGATCTGAGCTCGTCCTTCGTCCATGGAACCACTCCAAATGAATAGAGTACTACCGGGACGCGAAAGGGTTTGCACATGAACAAGAGCATGCACCTTAAGTCTTCTGTTCCGCGACTTTACATCTCACGCCGCCTAGGTGGTCGCGGAATACTGAATCTTGAATATCTTCACAACAGACTCATTCTGGGTACAGCACATATAGTTGCAAATGGACAAGACCCTCTTCTTAAAATGGTCAGGAAACACGAAGAAGTGGGAAAAGGGGCGTTTCTGTACAAAGCAGCGGAGGAGGCTGCTGAAACACTCGGCCTTGACTTCAATATTAGGGGTGAGCAAAATGCATCAAATCTTATCCATCTTGAATACTCACTCCTGAAGGCCCGGATTAAGAAAGCACAGGAGAAAAACTTCCATGAACAGCTCCTCGACAAGAGGATGCACGGCATCTTCCACAGAAATGTGGAAGATCGGTCGATGTCGTATGAGCTAACTTTTGCTTTCCTTAGATCACCCGGATTGAAGTCGGGCACGGAGGGCTTCATTTTGGCATGTCAAGACGGTTTCATTTCCACTCTAGCATACCGTCGCCACATTTTGAGCCAAGACATTCCCGATGATAGTTGCAGAGCGTGTCATGCACACCCCGAGCATCTAGGACACATACTATCTAGTTGTCCAACTCATGCGGGAACGACCTACATCCAAAGGCACAATGCGGCACTAAGAGTGCTTTATTACCATCTCTGTCACTCTTATGGCATTAGCCCAAATACCTCTCCGCTAAACGCTCCTAGAGAAATAGAGTCAATTGTCAAAAATGAGAAGTGCCGCATATACTGGAACTTCATATTCTCGACAATTGTTTCTGTTGCGCACTCGAGGCCTGACATAGTTCTCCTTGACTTCGAGAAACGAACCATGTTCGTTATCGAATTTTCGGCACCAGCTGACAAAAACGTCACAGCCAAGGAGAAAGAAAAGAAAGAGAGGTATAAAGACCTTATAAGGGAGTTGCGACGGTTATACCCGGAATATTCTGTTAAGCTAATCGTCTTGATCATCGGCGCTCTTGGAAGTGCCAAGGTTTCACTGGTTAATAGCCTGAAAAGCATCCCTGCGTGTCAAAAAAATGCTGAGACACTTGCGGGGAAAATGCAGAAGGCGGTCGTCCTTGGGTCGCTCCGTGTCCTCAGGGTGCACGAGACTTTTGCCGGACCATCCTATTGAGTTCGTCGCAGACTGTTAGCACCTATCTCACGGTCGTGAGACGTGGTTACAGCTGAAATTTTACCGCGATTTCGCTGGGAGCGGGTGTAATTTTTCAGATTAGCACCAGCTCCCGGCGAAATCCTGCGGTTGTCCTTATGACAAACTTTTAACTATATATATATATAAATACTAAAAAAAAACTATGATTCTTAAAGATTTTTCCGCACAAAAAATGCAGAAGCTGTTTAAGAATTTTGAAGGGTTCCAAAATAATACAAATATTATCTTAAGATTTCGAAATTTGTCAAAAAAGAATTTGGAAGATAGAAATAATTCAAGACAGTTTAAAAGATATTTGGGATATTCAGAAGTTTTAAAGAGATTACAAATATTTTAAAACTTTGAAAGATTTCCAAAAATTTATATAACATTATTAAATTTCTTTCAAACTTATACAAGTACTAAATATCATTTTAGATAAAACAAACTTCTTCTAAAATTTCGTAAAATCTTGGAAATTAGTCAACTCAAAAAATAAATTTTTATACGAAATTTTTATTTTGTATTACAAATTATTTCCCACAGAAATCAAAAATTTACAAGCGTATGTGGAGCGCGACTGAAAATGCTAGTTGAAAAAAAATGATGCTCAACATTAAGTAATTAAGAACGTCTGAAAATTATTATTTCACATTTATCCTGATGCTCATTTTTTTGTATAACTCAATAACCCGAAAAAATAAGATTTTTCAAAAAGATTATTTTGAACGTGAATAAAGTAAGGTTGAGTAGATTAGATTTGTACATAGTTCTTGTTTTCCCATTTAGAAGTAGTAGCTTGTAAATACCTTCTGCTTTTGTAGGTGATGTGTGGTCTATATTTACGAGACTTTCCGGGTTCATGTAACCTTTTCACGGTCACTGGAATGAAAATTTTTTGTCATTTGAAGTAATCAAACCTGAATTTGAAACTAAAGCACTAAAGCAAAAGCAGAGTGGGACTCTGTTCACTTCAAAACTTTTGAAATTGAATCTTCAAAAAATTTTAGTGAGGAAATTTTTTATTTATTTATTTTCAATGGAAGCTCTTAACACTCTTCTATTCAAGAATTAAAATTAAATGCTGCCCAAGTGTAAAATTACAAGTTTTAAACTTTTATAAATTGAAAAGTTCAAAGATTTCTGATTAAAAATATAAATCCATGCTCTGACTTGCCATTCATTGGCTTAAAGAAAATTGCTTCATATCAAAGAATTCTTGATTTATTTTGAAGTTAGTTTTTGTTAAATTTTTAATTTAGGAGTATTGAAGATTAATGGATTAAATCTTTTTTAACTAATCGTATTCATTTTTGTAATAATGTTAATATTTAAATTAGTACGGCTTTCCGTCATAGGCAAAAAGTCCGGTTTCTAGTGGCGATCTTCAGTTTCAATAGATTTAGCTTTTCAGATAAAAATTTAGCTATTTTGTTGAAAATTTGTTTTTTAGGGATAAATTAATTTTTAAATTGAAAGTATCTTTTCTAGTTGGAAAATTCAACTATTTGGTTGAAAATTCATTTATTTTGTTTGATGGTTCCTATTTCTGGTAGAAAATGATCTTCATAGTTAAAAAATTAATATTTCCTGTTGAAAATTAATGTTTTTGGTAAAAGTTAATCTGCTTTGTACAAAATTTAACAATCTTGTGAAGGTAATTTTCTTTTTGAAAATTCAACTGTTTTTTTTTAAACGTCGTCATTTCAGGAGAAAAATTCAATTACTTTGGTAGGAAATTCAACTTTTGGCTTAGCAGTGAACTTTTTCTGTTGAGAGTTCATCTCTTCGGTTGAATTTTTTTCTTTAACTGAATATTTAACTATTTAATTTGAAAATTTATCATTTGGATTGAAAACTCATTTATTTTGTTGAAAATTCGTGTCTTTTGTCTGACTTTAACGGTTTTTGATTAAAAATTCAAATCCTTTTGTGTTGAAATATCAAATATTACATGTTTTGTTACAAATTAATCTCTTTTGGTTAAAAAATCTTCTACTTCGTAGAAAATTCAACAATTTTGTTGAAAGTCATTTCTTTTGCTACAGATTTTTCCTTAAAGATTTATAGTTTTGGTCAAAAAATAATTTCTTGTGTTGAAAATTCGTGTATTTTATTCTTCGTGTTTGTTGAAAATTCGTCTTTTTCGATTGACAAGCAAAAGGAAGAATTTTCTAGAAATAATATGAAATTTTAACGAAAAACCTAATTCACAGCAAAATGGTTGATTTAAGAGTTTTAAGAGATTTCAATAAAAATCAAAGGCCTTTAAATCTTTTTGGGATATTTTAAAAGATTCCAAGGAATTTCCAAGGTTTCTAGTCATTAATTTTCAAATCTAGATACTAGAATACTAGAATTTAAAAAAAAAGTCTTAACAAATATTTTAATCATTGGAAGATATTTGAAAACTTGAGAAGTTTTAAAAAGATAAATAGACAATTTGAAATCTGCGAAGATTTTAAAGAATGTAAAACAAAGTACAGATTTTTGAAGATTGCGAAAGGAAGCCTTTGCTGATTTTCAAAGGGTCTTAGGAAAATCGAAAAAAAAAGTTCTTAAGATTTCTGTAACAATTTCAAATGTTCTTCCATTTTGAAAAATGAATTTTAAGAGAAAATTGCAAAATATTTCAAAATATTTCATATGGTTATCGAAGAACAAGCTTTCTATGAACTTTGAGAGGTTTCAAGAGAATACAAAAATTTTCTCAAGATTTCTAGGAAAATGTTTAATTTTTTGTCTTCAAATTAATTTTTTTTTAATTTTAAAAAGATTTCCAAAATTGTCGAAAAAGAATCTGGAAGATTTCAGGGCAATTTTTTTAATTTGAAGAATTAAAAAAAAAATAAGAAAAATTCTGATTATTTTGAAAAATATTTAGAAGGTTAAGAAGTTTTGAAACAATTTACAATTTCAAATTTCAAAAGATGTAAAAAGTGTGAAACTAAATTCAGATATTTGAAGATCGCGAAAAAAATAAGCTGTTTAGGAATTTGAAAATATTTCACGAAGACCAAAAAAAAGTTCTTTAGTTTTCTAAAAAAATTTTTATAGATTTTATATATTTCAGGGAATGAATTCGATTAATTCAAAGAAATGAAATTTTGAAAAGATTCAGGACATTAATCTGGTACCTCTGATATATTTTTCATGAGTCACTTTTAAGGAAAGTCAATTGTTGACTACATTTGTTAAAATTGATATCACAATCTATTTAATATTTCAATCTTTAGGAAAAATCAGTTTTTACATAAAAAAACTATAAATTTCAATAAATATATTTTAAAAAATTTGAAAGATGGATAGAACACATTTAATTACTGAAAGTTAGGTTTAGAAATAGATGATAAAAATGTTTTTTCCCAAACTTTAGAAGTAAAAAATGAAAACTAGTTGAGATTATTTAGAAAGCATAATAAAATTATTGATTTCAACAATTTGTTAAGAAAAAGTGAATTTTTCACAGAATTTTTTTTGTCACACCTATTAAGTATTTTGTTAAACAGTTATCCTTCTCGGTTGAAATTTTAACGTCTTTCTTGATTGAATATTCAACTGTTTTCGTAGGACATTCAATTATTGGGTTGAAAATGAATTTTTTGTAGAAAATTCATATTTTTAGGATGAAAATTCAACTGCTTTGTAGGAAAATAAAAAATATTGTGAACTCTCTAAATCTGCATGAGTAAGAAAAGTTTATTTCTAGGCAGGGAAGATCAATTTTCAAAAGGTAAAGATAACTTTCTTACCATGAAAGATGAATTTTCAACCAAGGAGGTAAATTTTCTATTAGTGGACGAATTTCCAACAAGATACATGAATTTTTAACTAATAATGGGACTTTTAAACTGAAAAGGATACCTTTGCAAACAAAAACTGAATTTCCACTTGAAGAAACTAATTTTCCATTAAGAAAAAAAAGAAATATCAACTATTTGAATTGAACGAAAAACGACTAATTTTTAACAAAAATTTTGTATTCTTAACCAAATAGATGAATATCTAAGTCTAAGTTTTAACAGTTGACTTTTGAACCGTAAGAGAAGAATTTTCAACGAAAAAAATTATGTGCGATCGAAAAAGATGAATTTTCAACGGAATATTTGAACTTTAAACTGAAAAAGATCAATTTTCAACCAAGAATGGAATCCTTAAATTTTTCAACAAATAGTTTCATTTTAAGCCAAATAGTTTAATTTTTTTCCAAAGTAATAGATGTTTTATCCAAAAATATTGATTTTGAAGAAGAAAGCTTATTTTAACAAAACAGTTTGTTTTTTTACAAATTGTGGAATCTAATTATTTTCTACAAAATAGCTGGATTCTCAACACAAAAATATTAATTTTTAACAAAAAATTCGAATCCTCAATAAACACATAATATCCTTCAAACAAGCAGTTGCATCTTTGGCCAAAAATTATGAATTAAAAAAAAAATGAATTAAAAAAAATAGCTCATCATTTGACCGAAGATTTGAATTTTCAACTAAATCGTTAATTTTTTGCTAAAGAAGATATGTTCTCTTCGAAAAATGAATTCTAAAAAAAACATTAATTTTCAATGAAGTACTTGAATTTTCAAATAAAGAAGATTTCCTGTTCCAAATCAGAATCATAATTTTTTCCTGAAATTCTTTTTTCCAAGAAAAAATTATTGTAATTCTTTAGAAAAATTCCTTGTTTCAGATCTATTTTATAATTGCTTTCCAAAAATTTCCTTTTCCAAATCATAGTTATAATTCTTCTGAAAAATTTCCTCTTACAATTCAAAATTATAGTTGTTTTGGAAAATTTCCTAAATCAAGTCAGAATGCAATTCTTTTCAAAGATCCGCCAATTTAGGTCAAAAATATTGTTATCCATTTATTAGCATAGAAACCGCCAGCTTTTTTTTGGGCATATTCTTTGCCATATCCTTACTTACCGATTCAAACATAAAGTAGACACATATAAGGAAAATAATTCTAAATCTTGTTTTCACACATTTTGTTATTTACAATTTTATTATTCTAAACGCTACAGTGATATTAAGTTCAACAAATAGAGAAATCTCGAGGTCTGAGATCCACAATCTTTCTCCTTCCACTCTATTCGCTTTGAAGATTAAATAAAACGCGTCATCCAGAAGTCGTAAAAGTTAGTATAAAAAGTCGTCAAAATTCTTCAATAATCAGTTCACTCTTTTCTTGGTTATTTTGACAATTCGAAGAAATGAAGACAACTACCCCTTTTCTACTCCTGATATTCATGGGGCTCCTGCCTAGATATTGTAAGTCGAATATAATATTACTTTTAATATTTAAAAGGATTAAATTTGATTTTTTAAGTAAAGATTGCAAACATCCAAATCCTCTTTGTTGCGTAATAAAGAGATAGTAAGAATTTTTAAGGAAAAACCTTGTTTAATCGACTTCTTCCAGACCATTTAATAAAATTATTGTACACAAAAATGACGTTTCGGAATCAGACCGATTCCCTCATCAGATTATCTGTTATAAAAATTGAATAATTAGATACATGTAATGTTATTTAAGAAAATATATGAACATAAATAACGGAATGGTAAAAAAAACCTACACACATTTCCAACACTGATAGACTAATTGCTAAAAACATTACCTTAACAAATAATTTTTTAAATTCTAATGAAGACTTGTTAGTGACACGAGCGGACAAAGGGAATGTCACTGTAGTGATGGACAGACAGGAATACATAGACAAGGCTAATAACATGCTTGATGATCCAAAACACTTATGAAAAGATAGATGTAGATCCTTTAAAAAAATTACAAAGAGACACTTTTAAATTAATGAATGGATGGAGAATTAAAAAGTTTCTAAGCCTTAATGTCAGAAGAAATCATCTTATAACTGATAACACTAACATTGCTAGGTTTTATGGTCTTCCTAAGATTCATAAACAAAATTATCCTCTCAGACCTGTTATTTCTTCTATTAATACTCCTACATATATTTTAGACAAAACATTGAATAGGATAATTTCTGACTCCTTACCTACCTATGAATATTCAGTTAAAAATTCACTTACTTTTAAAGATAAAATTAACAAAAATAAATCCCGCATAATCATATCATGGCTTCTTTAGACGTCTCATCACTTTTTACTAACGTTCCTTTACATCTGGTTATTAAAAGCATAGAGAATAGGTGGCATCATATTAGTAAAAACACACAAATTCCATTAGAAGATTTTAAGACGGGTATCATCTTCTTAATGGATTCCACTTACTTTAAATTTGATAACCAATTTTATAGGCAGACGTTTGGCACCGCTATGGGGTCACCTATCTCCGCAATTATTGCCGAGATTGTTATGCAAGATCTTGAAACGAATGTCATGAAAAAATTGGGTTTTCATATTCCAGTATATTTTCGTTATGTGGATGATACCTTTCTTATCCTTCCTGAATATAAAATCAAATTTATTGTAGCACAGTTCAATTCTTACCACAAGAGATTACAATTTACCTTTGATATTGAAAACAAAAAATCCATTAATTTTTTAAACTTACAACTTTGCCGAGGCGATAATAGCTTTATTATGACGAATTGGTTTAGAAAACCAACTTATTCTGGAAGACTTCTGAATTTTTCATCCAACCATCCTATTCAACATAAAATAGGGATTGTTAAAAACAATTGATGCTAAGTTAGTTGATGCCGCTATTTTACTATCTCATAACACTTTCCACTCAGATAATCTACAATTTGTTAAGAAATACTTATGGTATAACAATTATCCCAATGAGTTTGTACAGAAACATATAAATAAAAGACTTTCTGAATTAGATTTAAAGTAAAATCAACTTTCTAATAACAATCGAGATGTTGATGATATTATTGAACACGAAATCATCTCCATTCCTTTCTTAGGTACAATTTCAAAAAATTTCAAAAGACTACTTAATAAATTTAAAATAAAAACTGTTTTCAGAGTTGAGTCCAAGCTAAATAAATTTATAAAATTAGGTAAAGACAAATTAGATACTTTAGACCAATGTAACGTAGTTTATAAAATTACATGTAGCTGCGGCAGGACTTATGTTGGACAAACGAAGCGTCCTTTACGCATTAGGATAAAAGAACATAAAAGCAATATCAATCATGTGGAAAAAAATCATAAAGTTATAGCGAAACATTTGGTTCAATGTGATAATAGAGATTCAAGTGCCATTAATTGGGATGGGGTTGAAATCCTACATATTGAAACTAATGAGTACAAACGTGCCTTTGCTGAAATGGTTTTCATTAAAAAAGAAGGCGAAAACTGTCTCAACAAAATAACTGATTTAGACTTTTTCAACGAATCATATAACATGATCTTAGATTCACTATGTTAAGTCCACTTATATCTACGAGTCTGACTATTTTTATCTAACTTCATCTGTCAATTTATATACAACTTTGAATTTCATACTTCGATTGTTCAATTATTATTAATCAATCACTTATTTATTATATAGTTTTGATAGTACTTACGCCTATGTCCTTTAGAAAGTTTACTGCGCATGCTCTAAGGCATCATTATCCAGATCATTTTCTCAATATAACGAATGCTCATACCTCAAAATGGAGACGGAGAGTGCACACTCTGTCACCTCTATAGATTCAATTTTTTATTTTTTTATTCTACGTATTTTCATCACTAAGGTAAATTTACAATTTATCAGTATCTTATTTATAGACTTGCTAATTTAGCATCCTTTCTCACAAATACGTATTTAATTTTATCATCATATAATTAATATTTCAGGTCCTAATTAGTTTAAAATGAGCACTATAGTTATATTGAGAATGACTATTTTAATACATTTTTTTTAGAGAAAAATTTCCCCGATTTCACCTACTATTTATATTTCAAAATATTAACCGACTATCTGCGAAATATTGAAGGTATTATAATTTACCATTCCGTTATTTATGTTCATATATTTTCTTAAATAACATTACATGTATCTAATTATTCAATTTTTATAACAGATAATCTGATGAGGGAATCGGTCTGATTCCGAAACGTCGTTTTTGTGTACAATAATTTTAATAAATGGTCTGGAAGAAGTCGATTAAACAAGGATTTTCCTTAAAAATTCTAAATTGTTATTCCCAGACGTTAAATCAAGAATATTGACATCACGAAAATTCTTTTCATATCTTATACGTATTGACTGGTATTGCGTTCAACACAACGATGTTTTTGAAAACTATTTAGAGATAGTAAGAAGTATTGTGAAATTTTCCCCCCTGTAAAATTTAATTCTGTACTTTTAAACTCATATTTGAATTTTTGGCATAATAATTATCCTACTAATTAGAATCTTTCTGAAATCAATATAACTTATTTTAAGATTATCATATCATTATACTTCGTTTTAAAATGAAACATTCAGAATTGTAAAAAATTTCAAAGATTCAATAACTAAACTAATTATAATTGAAAGAATCGAACACCACAAAATCGCCAATCGAATGTCAAATGGCCCATAGTAGAGATCCTTTCGATTTTCTAAAAGGATATATCCAGCGAGAATTTAATATTTTCAAACATTTTTTACTTCGATTTCAACTCGTATCATAACGTTCCATGATCCAGAAAACTTAAAAGGGAGAACTGACATTTGCACGACACAATCTCTAAACTTGTTTCATCTATTTGAACCAGAAAAAGCTACAAAATTTTTACGGGTTTCCAAAATAGCACTGAAAATGTCGTAATGCGACGAAACGAGATACTGGGATTCAAAAAGTGTCAGAGGTCCTATTTGTTAACCGATTTTAAAGTTTTTTTTTTTGCAAATTGAGGCTGATTAAATCGCAACGGATCATGTAGAAGCCTAAAAAAAGCTAATTTGTTATTTGAATTGGAAAATAAAACCTACATTGATTTGTTGATTAATATTTCATCAGAAACACATAGAATTGGGATTGTTATTTCACAACTCAATTATGAAATTAGTGAATCCATTTTTAAAAAATCAGCCTAGACAGTGACGATTTCAGGGATTGTGTCCTCTAAATTTCAGATTTGTTTTACAACTTTCATAGGTCATATCACGTGTTAAAGTCAAAGTACAAAATTCTAAAAATTCTTGATTGATAAACATGGTTAAATCTTTAAGTTGACAAGCACAGAAACTTTTTAAATATCAATCTTTTTCTCAAAAAATTAGGTAAAGGTGCTTCAGTTGAGGTCAGCATGTTGGATACTGCTATTTTTTCTGGTGAGATCGTGGGTCCTAAAAATGTGGTGGAACCCCCTTGGATGAAATATGCGCCAACGGAAAACTTTGAAGACTATAGAGTTTTTGTGCGTTTGCGTACTCAAAAATGCTTTATTTCTCCTGATGCCCTTACATCGCCAACTAAATTTGTGAATCGTGAATATAGTGGTACTCCAACCAAAATTAAACTACTTGTACTAGGTGTGACATATCTAAACAAAGAAGGTCACGAGCACCTGAAATATGATAACTTACCTGATAGGCAAAGCAATCGCCTTTTTCTTACACTACCTGGGACTAAGACGGTCCGTCACTATGTAATGGACGTAGAACCAGAGAGCGAGAAATCAGTTAAAGACCGGCTTAAAAGGCTCGGCCTATCTTCCCGTTATTCCTCGGGAGAGACTTCGGAACGATGGCGCAATTACTAGCAAGGGGTCTTAAATACAGAGAAATCCCTGTGGGATATTTATGCATTTTTATTCCAAATCAAACTGTTACGTTTCTTTCATTTGTCATATTAACATTTTTTGAATATTGACCTTATGTAATATCGTGAATATCCTATATTGTGAAAATCTCGATATATCTGGAAATGTATATTTATCTTTCGCAAATTATGTGTATATAATTATATAAATAAACTCATTATGTAACAAGAGTAAAATGTTCTCATTTCTAACATTTGGTACAAACTATACTTGAAAAATTCTTGCCTCTCTGAAGCTAGCACCGTCTTTATTGAAAATTAAGTTGAAAGTATCCGATAATTAAGGGCTCATTTAGGGCTTTTAAGGGCTGTAAGTTCTGACTTCACAGGAGGCTAGCACCGCCATGCCTGTAACTTGAAAACTGTTCATTAAATATTAATCATTTTTTGCAGAAGTTAAGGGCTTATTTAGGGCTGACGATCCCCAATGTACTAATTTTATAAATAAAAATTTAAACTTTAAAATTTTCGGCAAATCTATACACGAGGCATGAATAAAGCAAGGTAAAACATATTGAGAGTGTAAATAATTGAATGTTATGCTTTTCAAGAAAAATACCTTGAAGAAAAAGCTTGCTGGAGGTGACGTTGTCTCTTTACAAGTATCGCACTCATCTTCCTATTTTTTGAAGAAACCTTAAAATCTTACACAATCGTCTGCTTTGAATAAACTTGTCTATTTATCGCTAGTAGAATTTATGTATGAATTTTGAAATAATATATAATATATTGCTCTGCAAAAATTAATATATTTTGGATAAAAAAATTTACTATTTTCTTTCAAAAATATGCAAAAAAAAAAAAAAAAAAAAAAAAAAAAGCTGCAATTGTTCTATGAATATTGAAACGCTTATCTCAAATTCAGCATCATGTAAAATTGTTTTTTCGAGTTGGATCTGGTGCAAATTATAAACATCTAGAAAAATTATCTGTTTCCAATGAGAATTATAATTCTTCTGGAAAGTTCCTTGTTTTAAATCAGAATTAAAATTTTGGTATGAGCATTTCCTGTTCCAAACAAAAATCATATTTATTTTTAAAAATCACACTTATCAAGTTAAAATTGTAACTCTTTCAGAAAATTCCTTTTTCCAAATATGAATTAACATGTTTTTTCATAAAGCTACGCTTCCAAATCAGAATAATAATTATTCTTAAAAGTTTCTCCTGGCAATTCAGAATTATGGTTATATGGGGAAATTTCCTGTATCAATTCAGAATCATAAATCTTTTAGAAAAACTCCCTGTTCGAAGTAAAAGTTGTAGATCTTTTGGAGAATTCCTTCTTTCAGATCTAAATTATAATGTTTGGTTTTAAAAATTTCCTGCTTCAAATCAGAATCAGAAATCTTCTCGAAAGTTTGACGTTTCAATTGGAAATCATTCTTATTTTGGAGCGTTTCTTGTTACAACTCACAATTATAATTTTTCGCAGGAATTTCCTGTTCCAACTTGGAACGATGACTCTTTTATAAAATTAATTGCACGGATATTAATTGAAATAATAAAAGAAAAATGTGTAGCAACATTTATTTTCCAAAGTTCTCTAGAGAACCCATTGAAATTATTTACTAGAGCAGTGTTACCAAATTTATTATCAGCACTCCGTTGCTAATGTACAAAAATGGACTTTGGAATGATAAAGTTTTGGCTAAATATAAATATTATTTGATAGACCAAATGAGTTCTAGGAAATATTGTATTATTACAAACTCTTCTAGAAGACTCGTTTCAAATAAAATCTCCATTTGTTCCCCTCCACGCATCTTTGACGTGAAAGAAAACATATAATTTTATATCCCACTTACAACATCAATCGTTAGTTGAGAACAATAAAAATTTTCCATACCATTACGTTCGAATTACATTTGATGGAACTTTTTTTATTTATCAATTACATTCAATAACTATATTTTAAATTCGTCATGGGAACAGAGGTATTTCTTTAGTAGATTAAAAAACTTTAATACTTGGGTCTTTCCACGTGTTCGTAACACTGTTTTCCAATTTAAAAGCCATTAACAATATTCGAAGTTTTTCCGTCCATGTAAGACGAAAGCCAAAATTTTCATTCCATTTTAATTAAAAATGGATTATTTGATTCCTTAAACAAGTATATGTTATCCGCAATGTTTTAACAGAAATTTTTCTATTTAGGAAGTAGTAAAGTTATCCTAAAATATTAATTTCACAGACTAAAAGTGAATTGAATTAATTTTATTAAAATATCCTTGTGCTATAAAAGAAAAAGGTTCCAACTAAAAATGATAAGAATAAATTCCGGAATGAAAAGTGCTGTTGCTCATTAAAATTCATAAAAAATTCAACCAATATTTTCGTCGACCCTAGACACGAGGCGTGAATAGAGCAAGGTGAAGCCGATAAAATGTGTAAATAATTCCAATGTCCTCATTTTGTAGCAAGATTACTTTTAAAAACATTATCTTTGTGAAGGGAACATAGCCTATTTGCCAGTATCGCAGTTATCTTCTAATTGTTTTAATAGAGATGAAAATGTCGCACATACGCCTTATTTAATTAAACTTTTCTGTTCATCACTATTCTAATTTTTATAACATTCAAAAATAATATCTATTATATACGAAATCAATATATTTTGACTAAAAATATATAAAAATTAAAAAAAAGCCAAAACTTCAGAACATGACGTCTGCATTTCTAAACATTTCAAACTTATGTATTATTTTCTTTAAATAGTATGCATAAACGAACAAATTTCAAAATTGAAATTGTTCTTTTAAAAGAATTCGATGAAAATCATCATCTTACAAGTGATACCAGGTCTTTTTCCCATTGGATTATCATTTAATTTAAATGTTAATCCGATGGAGAAAAGAATCTGATTCTTTTCTTCGGATTTTCCGTTCCGACAATGCTTTGCCGTTTCAAACGATTCGCGCCAGCGACAGTGGTGCCTTGCCCTCTCCACGCGCGGCGCTACGAGCGCGCTAGGGGAGAAAGTCCCTGTGGTCAGTCGCTGAACTCGAAAGTTCATTTGTGACTCCGCCGTGGCCTGGCGAGGGTCTCGCTCCGGTCGGGAGCTTCGAGGCTCTCGCGTTTGCGCTGGTGGACATGATCCAAAAAGCTATGGTCCCGCCACTTGGGGGTACGAAATACGTTCAAGCCGCGTCTCGTACAGCGACAGCCATATTGGTTACCATGACAACGCAGAGACGCTTTCCTAAGTACGATTGAAATCATTTCGCGTCATGATGTAGCACAGCGTTTCTCAAACTTAGATACTTAAATGTAGATAATAAGAATGTCGTTAATACCTCTTTTAATTCTTGAAGATACATAGTTTTATATTTAATAGAAATTGTGAATTTGAAACTATTTATCCCTAAAGGACACTTGGGGTCACTGAGAACCCATGGGCTTTCCGATTTTTTCCGATTGTCTCCTTTCTTTTTCAAGTATTTTCATCGGATAATTGAATTATCATTGAGGTTTTGGAGATATTTTTTTCTATTTTATATTGTTTCAACATCACTCATGATTTTGTCCAGCCAAAAATATCTGGAGGTGTATTTGGAGGTGTGTCCTTTAAATGTTAATCAATCATTATAATGAAGAAATATATCGAACTGCAAATACGTATAGTTAAAATGCATGAATTAAAAGAAAGTTCTTTCACAACATGGATGTATTTTTTTGAAGAATTAAATTCCATGATTTTCTTTATTGTATTCTGTTATAAGCACAAATTGAAATTTACAATTTGTCATTTTTCATGATGTAGTTAACTATTTATCTTGGATCACGGACATAAATATCTACAAAATTAAAAGAGGGCTGCGAGAATTGCAGTAGCCTGTAAAAAGATGAATTTACAAACGAAAAGTGAATTTAAAAAAAACGAGTTTTCAGCCAAATTAATTAATTTTCAACTGAAGATATAAATTTTCAAGCTCAAATGGAATAGTTATATCTTCAGTTGAAAAAATAATTTTCAACTGAAAAGAAACGAATTTTCAACCAAAGAAATTATTTTTTAATGAAAATGATGAATTTTGAACCAAAAATTTGAAATCTGTGACCAAATTGTGGGGTTTTCTTTCCAAAAGATGAATTTTCTATCAACAAAAAAAACTAATTTTCAACTACTCTTTTTTCAATGAGAAAAATGAATTCTTAACAAAAAATATAACAGTTAAATTTTTTACTAAACCGATAATTTTTTAATGGAAAAGATTACATTTTTATCAAAAAAGGTAAATTTTCCACACAAAATTCAATAGTCAAAGTGAATTTTTAACTAAAATGATGAATCTTCAACTATAAAAATTTAATTTTGAACCAAATACATGAATTTTAAACTAAAAATATGAATTTTCTACCAAAAATAAAGTAGAATAATTTTCAGTTCGTAAACAAAATTTTGAACTGAAAACAAAAAGAATTTCCAACCAAAGAAATTAATTTTTAACCAAGAAGGTGAAATTTCAACTAATGAGAGTACTCTTTTACCAAAAAAATACGGATTTACAACTAATAGTTCCATTTTCACCGAAAACCGATACATTTTCAATGAAATAGTGTAATTTTCAACCAAGAATAATTAGATGCTATCAAAAAAGATAAATTTTCGACAAAAAATGGAAGTTACAATTTCCAGTTAAAAAAATTGATTCTAAATAAGAAACATCTCATTTTCAACCAAATATTTTAATTTTCAAAAGAATTTCCAACCAAAAAGATGAATTAGTTACCAAGAAGATTAAATATTTTCCCACAAACTTCGAATTTTCAATAAAATACAGGAATTTTAAACCAAATATTTGAATTTTTAACATCAGAAGATAAATTATGAGCCATACATGTACAAAATAATTTTCAACAATATAATTAAATTTTGATCAAAAGAAAGTTTTTTCAACTAAAATGATGAATCATCAATCAAAGAAAAGAATTTTTAACAAAGTACTTCCACTTCCAACTAAGTAATTTAATTTTCTACCAAAAAAGATGAATTCTCAACGAAAAACGTGATGTTTTATATTTTGACCAAAAAGGATTTTAATTTTATACCAAAAATAGTTGAATTCAACCAGAAAAGAAAACTTTGCTACAAAATAGTTTGAATCCTCAAGCAAAACAGATTAATTTTTAACCAAATAGTTGCGATTTTTAACCATGATGATAAAATTAATTTCAACTTCAATTTGTCGAAAATTCCCTAACTCGTTAGGTTAGGCGGGTTAGTCAGGTTACCTGACCTGTAGCAACTCTGTAATTTAAAAAAGGTATATGTTTTGTTCACTCTAGAATGTTTTTGACAAAATACATGTATTAATTATGATATGTATTTGTTTAAACAATAAGTGCTTAATAAGCCTATTCTCGAGAGCATTTACTCAACATAAATTCTTGGGCATTTAAGGACCCTACGTGCGTTACAAATAATCAAGGCAGGCTTAACATAATTTGTTTTTACCATGCATACCTCTTTTTTGCCACACCATTAAATAAATCATGAAAGTCATACAAAATTTTAATTATAAAAGTATATTTAGTATTGTATTCTTCATATTTTACTGTGTTTGCTATTATAATATTATACAAAAAGTACATTCAATGATAAAAATTATAGTGAAACTTGCCACACTTTCTGCGAAAAGCATTTTTAATAGTAATTAATACGAATCATTATAATTATTAATTTTAAATTACAATAATTGTAATTGATTTATGTATCATAATTAATTATTGTATTTGTAATTAATAATTATTGAGATATTTAGGATTGTATTCTTCATATTTTTACTATGTTTGCTATTATAATAATTACCCTGCCGATGAAACAGCACTCAAAAAGCACTGCCCAGTGCCGTTTCAGTGCTGCTCGTTTAAAGCTACTCAGATTACAGTTTTAAATGCCTGCAGAAGTTCCCTTTATACCTGCGAATAGGTTACCAAGTAGACCAGCTGAAAGGGATTAAAAATGAAAAATTAAAATTTGTGAAATTTTGAAATTACCTCTGCGAAAGTTAGAAATTCAGAATTTACGGGTTTCGATGATTTCAGATATCTAACTTTTTTTTGAAAAGTTTAAAATTCGAATGAACATAATGTATCTCGTAAATGGAATGAGATACGCCAAAACAGACAACATTTTCGAATTCAACTTCAGAATAGTATATTAGTATATAATTTATAAGTATAAAATATATATAATGAGAAAATTCATAAATTAAAAAAAAGTGTTAATAATTTGAAGAAAATTTTAAAAAGGGATTCGGGTTGGTAGCGGCCAACTGCTGTCAACCACTCTGCCTGTCCGGTACGTGACGAATACAATAGAACCATTATATGACCGTCGCATCACCCTCAGTGCGGTTTAGGTGCCGAAATCAGCAGAAACAGTCACTGAAAAAGCACTGGCGGCCCAGTGCCGTTCGCCAGTGCTTTTTCAGTGCTGTTTCATCGGCAGGGTATACAACAATTATAATGATGATTATAATAATTATAATTGGTTTATTTGCCGTAATTAATTCTTCTATTTGTAATTAATAATTATCAATTCATTATTTCATTTATAACTATCCAGTATTAATTGATTATTTTGTTTGTTCTTATTAATTAATAAATAATTATTCATTATTCATTAGAATTTGTAATAATATAGATAATAAAATCCGTACTTTAGCCGACTGTGCACAACTAGTACAAATTATTCATAATGATTTCTGTAATAAAAAGTACAATACAAGAAAATTTTTAAACTCTCTTTGTTCTTTCCAAAATCGATAGTGTGAATAGTATGGGATTATAATTCTTCAAATATGTTGCAAAGAAGCACTTCAAATTTTTTAATAGCACGCTCTTTTACATTTTATACTGTTTATAAATATGAGTCATATGTTCCTGATTTTTATTTTAGCTTTATACGATTATTTATAAGACTGTTTTCGACTTTTTTCTGCAATTAACACATGCAGCGTTGAGCCTGCTTTAAACTTCCCGCTTGACGTCTTTTTAAAAATGGAGGTCGCTGTACGAATTCCTACGGGCCAGTTGATTGGTTCACTTTTTTTTAGATGCGCGTGGCGAGACCATAGCTTTTTGGATCATGGCTGGTGGAGGTCCTCCCGTCACCGGACGAGGATCCCCCCCCCCCTCCCCGAATCGTGCTTCCGCCCCGCGACAAGCAGTTCCGTTCCGGTCGTCGACCAGCAAAGATCAGTGGATCTCTCCGTTCGTCGCCAAGTCGTGTGCATGCCGAAGGGCTGCATGCTGCTTGATCAGTCACCGCTCGGACGTCGCAGCGGACACCAGGCTGTGGTCACTAGTATAGGCAACCGCGACTGTACATATTCTGGTCCTGTTTTGCGGGCTCGTTAGATGGCTCTGTATGTCTTACCCCGCTACACGTCGCTAAGGGGTCGGTGTTTCATCTATCTCTCTTACTCCTTCGTTGTTTACCGAACGTCAACACATGTCCGAATTTACACAACCTAACCTGTAAAGAAGTGTTTCAAGGTGTATTTACACGTTCTGTCTGCTGGTCGTCAACCAGCCAACATATCGAAATGTTCATTCACACCTCCGGAAAATTCAGTGAAATATAGTAATATTTTAGTTATCTTCTAAAACTCACTGGAAGATAACTAAAATATTACTATATTTCACTGAATTTTCCGAAAGTGTGAATGAATATTTCGATATGTTGGCTGGCTAACGACCAGCAGACAGAGCGTGTAAATACACCTTGAGAGACGATATATAATTTGTTGTCATCATTTTCGACCTGATGATTATCGTGGCAGTACACAGTTAAAAAAACTAAGAGAGGGAGCAGTATTATTTACAAACTTTCATTCATAAAAATGATTACACGTTTTAAATAAAAACTGCTCTCAAACGTACTTCCATTATCTTTCGTTTTTCCTTAAAACGCGTTTTTATGAAAAAACCAATAGAAGAACAAACATAAATACGTAAATAATTATTCCAATAATTATTTATGTATTTCTATTTGTTTTTCTATTGGTTTTTTCAATTTATTAAGTTTTTTAATTAGGGTATCTGGAAATATATATATATATATACATATATATATTGAAAACCTGCGGGCTCGTTTGATGGCGCCACCGCCGAATATACGTGGTCGCTTCTAAAGCATTGAGTTACCACAGCCTGGCGGACACTAGTTTTTCCATTCCTGTCGTGACACGTTATGTTCTTCTCGGTGCGATTTCAGCACTGCCTTCAGCCAGCCGACGTAAACCCGAAGAAAGTGGACATGGATATCTTGGATTCTGGAATCTCTGTAAGTGACAGAATAAACCACGGTGTTCTTTTCAAATGGATAAACCCAACGACCGTCTCTAAATATCATTGAGTAACCTTTTTAGATTTCCACCTGTCTCTCTCTCCCGCAAGAGGGGCCAGTACGCGTTCCTTTTGTCCGGGAATTACGCGTTGTTAAATTATTTGGTAACCTTTGTTTTTTTAGTTTTACACCGGTATCTCTCTCCTGCGAGAGGGGCCAGTACGTGTTCTTTTGATCGGGATTTATGTGTTATTAAGGTATTTGATAACATTTTGCTTTTAGTTTTGCACCGGTCTCTCTCTCCAACGAGTGGTGCCAGTACGTGTTCTTTTGATCGGGATTTATGCGTTCTTAAGTTATTTGATAACCTTCTGTTTTTAGATTTGCACCTGTCTCTCTCTCACGAGAGGGGCCAGTACGCGTTTTATCCTATCTTAGGTGCTTGGAGGATCATCTGGACCTACTGGGTGACCCCTCCACAACACCTCAAGAGTCCACCAACATCCGTCGGTCCAACGAGGACTCCGACGATGGAATTTAGTCGCAATTCGACCTCCCCCGCTCGACAAGATTCGCCGCCACCTCCTCAGGGATGAGGAAGAGAACAATTTTTCTCATTAAACGCCGATCAACGAGTTTCGGTATGGAATTGTGCGTACGGACTCGTGTGTAGGATAAGTGTAGGAACCCCAGGGACCGGGCACAAGCAATCTCGAGGATTGACCAGTGTTCGTGTTAACATTATCTTTTATTCTTTGTGTGTGATTTATTCATTTTTTTTGTTACTAAATTTTATTCTTTCGTATACCTCTTGGTAGAACAATATACGTATCAAATCTCGAAGTGGTTGTGCCTTACTGAAACTACGCTTAATCAACCACTTCCAAAAAACTGTCCCCCGCTTATCTCCCCCCTCCCTTCACATATTTGATACACAACCCCTTGGAAATAATTTAGCCTGTCGATAGATTTCGTTGTGTGTGTCATAAGCAATGTTTTCTCAAATTCTATTCTTAAAATGTTAATTTTAATCATTTGTATTAATTTTTCTAAAATTTTCATAACTTTGAACATGATTCTTGCATAATTTTTGGAAAACACCATTGACTGCTCAGATTCGCGAGTTGTGCTTTGAAGGGAGCCGTAGCTTACCGTTAACTGCAGGCATGAAACGTAGAGGACTGAATACGGCACGCAAAAATTCGAGAAAGGTCGTAACTGCGTTCGTTATAAGTTGCGAAATGCAAAATTATTAGTGAAGTCTGTATTTTTCATAATTGAAAACGATATCAAAGTAACAAAAAGTCATATTGTCAAATAATTTAATAGGTTAAAAGTAATGTTTTTAAATCATTTCAGTTTTTTAAAGTGGAAACAATTAGTTGGGTATTGTTAAAAGAAATTAATAAAATTGTATTAATGATTAATAAAGATGTTTCTGATCTAAGTACCTCGGTTAAGAGGATCTCGTTATCATTTATTTGAGTTGAAAAGTTTGTTTAATTTAGTATTTAATATTTAAATTCACCTAAAACTTCGTAATTTATTTCAGAATTAACATTAAAAAATCTGTTCTCGCAATATTGTATTCGCTTGTTAAAATCTCATAGATCATAATACAAGTATGTGTGTATTTATCTAAAAAAAAATGTATTCAGTCACTTTTCTGGAAAATAAAGTGATTTTTTTTCTAAAGAAACGGTATAAGCCCAAGAAGAAGTATATCATAGGTCTGAGCGGAAATTCTAACAAATTTCCAAGTTTTACATTTTCTTTAATTAATTTTTGGTTTAAGGAATAAGGTTAACATTGTTTTTTTTTATGAGCGATCCCTTTTTTTGCAACTACTCATGTTTATGTAAAGCATCACGGAACCAATAAATAGACTCCTTACAAATATTTTGATACTTAAAATTAGGTGGCATCGACAAATTACGTATAACGTAACTGAAAAGGATAAGTTTTATGTAGAAAAATCAATTCAAAAAAAACTTTTTCAACAAAATGGTTCAACTTCTAACCAAAGAAATGAATTTTCAATCAAAAAGTTTAATTTTCTACCAAGCAAGACAAAATTTTCAACTAAAAACGTACATTTTAATCGAAGCGGCTGTGTCTCCGAATGAAAAATATAAATCTTGAACCAAGAATTAAATAATAAAATTTTAAGTGAAAAGAAATTTTTTTCAACCAGAAAAAAACGAAATTTTAATAAAATAGATGTATTTTAAACGAAGGCCGAAGAAATGAATTTTCAACCGAAAAGATAAATTTTCAAGAAACAGATTAATTTTCTACCAAGAAAGTCGAATTTTTAACAAAGTACATGCATTTTAAATCAAACAGTTGAATGATCCAAACTTGGAATAGTTACACTTTCAGTTGAAAAATATTAATTTTCAACAACAAAAAAGTAATTAACTTTTAAGCACCTTTGAATTGATTTTCTATTTCAACGAGTCTAATTTGACATAATCAAAATTTTAAAATTGTAATCTGAAATTATTCGATTCCTGTAATAACGAAAAATTTATATTTGAAACCAAGCCTTTTTCAATGTGTCAATCTAACGTTATTCAAAATTTCACGCTTCAAACTGGAAGTTGTGCAATTATTAAGGGTTTTCATTTTAAACAAACTTGCAGAATTATCCGATTTGAAACGTTTCAAATGAAAACAAGCTTCCATTTCAGAAGATTTTAATTAAAAAATTTACTGTCCTGAAGAATCTGAATTTGAAATCAAATGTTTTTATTTTTATATGTTCATCATAGAAGAAATTCAGAGTGGAATGAATTAGTTTTGGATATTTGGTTTCTAAGACACGAATAATCGGGTATTTCAAAGGATTAAAAATATTTAGGGTATTTTTGAAACTTACAATTTTTTTATTTGCTTTCCAAAGGGATGCAAATTGAGACGTTACTCCTCACAGTGAAAAAACAATTATAAGAAGCCTAACAAAAGTGGACAGCTCTTCGTAAAGGGTGGCAAATTCACTTCTAGCATTAAAAAAATGATAAGAACGTGTTGTCTCAATTTGCCTCCTGTGGAAAGACCTGTCCACTTATGCGAGGCTGCTACCTATCGTTTTTTACTGTGTGGAGTGATGCCCTGGAGACGCTTGTCCGATATAGCCTGAACCCGATATATACTTTCGGAAGTGCGATATGGCCAGAACTCGCTACGAGGACTTGTCCTTGGGGGGGAGGGGGAGTCGTGTAGGCTTGTCCCGCCCCCACCCCCTTACTACCAGTTTGATCGGGTGCAAATTGCGATTCTAATAATTAATTCCCCGTCGCCAGTTAAAATTATCATTTTTCGCGATAATTGCATCTTTTAGATTTGAATTACATATAATTCTTTCGGAAAATTGCTTGAGTTAGATTCCTAGAATTTCTTGAGATACTTTAAAATTCTCGGAGATTTATACAAATCCTTGAATCTGATGAAACTCTCTAAAATACATTTAAATCCCTTGCAACCCTTGTGAATTCTTCAAAATTTTTTGAAATGCCTAGAAAAAAATTAAGAATGTATTGCATCATTCACTGGACCATTGTAGTAACATGTTTTATCCGATCTCCGTAGTTATTTACAGAAATATACCTTTGAATAAATAAGCCTTGACTAAACACAAATCTTATTCGATAGAGGAAATAAGTTCGAGGAAACAAGAATAATTTATTGCTTCTTTATAGATAAAACATTCATTTAGTGCGCAAATATGCATTAAATGAATGTTCTATCTCTAAAAAAGCAATAAATCATTCTTGTTTTTCTTGTAATAACCTTGAAACTGTTTACGTGAATTCGGCTCTGACAATTGCGCAATCTTATTCTGTGACGTCATCCTGACCTTCGAGAATGTTCTAGAAGCTTCGCAGAACGGCCTCAATGTCAGCCTCACACGGATACACACGGACACATACACACGCATACTCACTAATACTAATTGGTCCAGAACCGGCATTGCCTATCCACTGTGTTGGTTTGCCCCCCCCCCCCCCTCCTTAATTGGAAGATAGCCGTATCAGCCGGTTACAGCGTTTTTCAGAATTTCAGCATCTCATTCAACACAGTTAACTTCATTTTCAGTCATTAAATAACATTTTAAAACATTTTATTTGGCAGATGTAAAAAGATCAAATGCAAATTAGTCAGGAACAACTGAAAAAAGTTCAGAAAATGAATTAGAGTCCGGGATACCCGCGTATAAAGATTTGAACAGTTTTTGTCGATTTTCTCGGGTTCGTTCACCAAATAAAGGCAGCATACATCTAACACCACCTGAAATTGTTGGTCCTTGTTGGATCGGGTGCAAATTGCGATTCTAATAATTAATTCCTCGTTTCAAGTCGAAATTATCATCTTTCGCGATAATTGCTACACAGAACATAATTAGAATTAGAAGACAAAAATTTAAAGTAACATTCATTTTCCAAAAATCTCTAAAAATCCCTTGAAATCATTGAGAAACATGAAAACCCTTCCGAAACTGAGTAAATCATTTAAAATTCCTTGTATATGCATTAAATTACACTTATTTGTTAGTTTCACTAAAAAAAAATATTTTAATCCCTAGAAATGGGGTCGTTGCATGAATTTTAGGTAATATATTTTTTAAATACTGCATAACTTCTGAACATTTTGGTGCATTCAAATAAAAATTTCTAAACTTCATTGTGGAGAAAAAAAATATTTAAGAAACGTATTGAAATCCCTATTCAAAATCTCTGTGACCTTGAAACGTCACTTCCCAAAAAGCGCGTAACCAATCAGAATAATGATCTATTGACTAACGAAGTATCTAGCAGACAGCTGGCGAAAATTCAATTTACAATTTCTAACAGAGATATTTATTTACTTATAATTGTCGAAAAGCAATACAATTTTGCTTAAAATATAAAACCTTAAAAAAGATAGTAATGAATAATATCATTGAAGTTCGTGACAATGAAATATTTCCAAAGATAACCTCAACTTGAATATCTTTTACAATAGGTTATGTTTACTGTTTACCCATTCAGTTGCTAGCGGACATATTATATTCCATCACCAACCGGACAACCGCGCTAATCTGAATGAAGTACTTCCTGCAAAGTACTTCCCGCAAAAATTCAAAAAATATACTTTTTAAACATTAAAAAAAAAATTTAAACTTGATTTAAAAAAACTTTCCTTCCGTAGTTACATTATTTTTTTGGTGTTCTTTTAATTTTACTAGGAAAAAAAAATGATTTGAAAATATGCAACAGCCCCATTCTCGAGATACGTTAAAATTTTCGGAGATTCATACAAATCCTTAAATCTGGTAAAACTCTCTGAAATACATTAAAATCCCTTGCAGCCCTTGTGAATCCTGCAAAAATTTTTGAAATGCTTAACAAAATTTAAGAATGTATTGCATCATTAACTGGAGCATTGTAGTAAAATCTTTTATCCGCTCTTCTTCGTTATTTACACAAGTATACCTTGGAATAACTAAGTCTTGAGTAAACACAAACCTTATTCGATAGAGGAAATAAGTTCTAGATAATATGGTATTATATCATTACTACTAAAAAATTTCCATAACATCAGGTTTAAATTATATTTGAAGAAACTTTTGATGATATTAACAATCATTTATTTTATTCCCTGAACACTTATATACTAACTGTGATGTTTTACTAGAAATTAAATTTTATTTTACACTCAATTTCAAAATTCGTTGAAAATTAAACAAATATTTTCGTCGAACTCAGACACAAGGCGTGAATAAAGCAAGGTAGAGTCGATTATGTGTGTCAAGAATTCCGATTTCCTCATTTAGTAGCATGATGATTTTTAAAAACATTATCTTTGTAAAGATGACGTGGTCTATTTACGAGTATCGCAATGACATTCTGATTGATTAAATAAAGATGAAAATGTTACACATACCTCTCATTTTTTAAAACTTTTATGTTTATTACTATTGCCATTCTTATGACATTTGAAAATGTATATCTATTAGGTAGCCCTAACAAAATGAATATATATTGACTAAGGATATAAAAAACTGAAAACCCAAAACTTAAGAAAATGGCATCCGCTTTTATAAAAATTTCAAGTTTACTATTCTCTTTAAAAAATATGCGACGAACGAAAGAAGTGTTAAAATAGCATTGTTTTATTACAAGAATTCCACAAAAACTTCTATTCCATTGTTTCACATTTTTTTAATTTTTAACATTAGGGATTTTGATCGTGCATTTTGAAACAATGAATATCCTGTTATCCTTTCATTAGCATATAAACCGCCAGCTTTCTTAGGGCACATTCATTTCTGTATCCTTATTTACAGATTTCAACATAAAGTAGACACAAATAAGAAAAATATTTCTAATTCTTGTTTTCACACATTCCGTTATTTACAATTATTCTGAAGGCGACAGTGGTATGAAGTTCAACAAATAGAGAACTTTCGAGGTCTGAGACCCACAATCTTTCTCCTTCCACTCTATTCGTTTTGAAGATTAAATACAATGCGTCATCCGGAAGTCGTAAAAGTTAGTATAAAAAGTCGTCGAAATTCTTCAATAATCAGTGCACTCTTTTCTTTCTTGGTCATTGTGACAATTAGAAGAAATGAAGACAACTA
Organism: Andricus curvator; assembly: GCA_932195095.1. Lineage (NCBI taxonomy): Eukaryota > Metazoa > Arthropoda > Insecta > Hymenoptera > Cynipidae > Andricus > Andricus curvator. Next base: position 228,056 of record CAKNYM010051213.1, on the reverse strand, counting down.
CCCCTGTTCTTCTCCTGGCATTCATGGGGCTCCTGCCTGACGATTGTAAGTGGAATATAATATTAACATTAATATTTAAAAGCATGAAATTTTTTTTTTTTTTTGATAAAGATTCGAAAAATAAAAATTCTCTTCGTTGCATAATAAAGAGATAGTAAGAAGTATTGTGAAATCTTCCATCCTGTGAAATTTAATTCTGTACTTTTGAACTCGTCTTTGAATTCTTGACATAATAATTATGCTACTAATTAGAATCTTTCTGAAGTCAATATAACTTATCTTATGATTATTATATTATTATGTATTATATTATTATATTATTATACTTGCTTTAAAAATGAAACATTCAAAACTCTAAACAAATTTCAAAGATTCAATAACTAAACGAATTTTAATTGAAAGTCTCAAACATCACAAAATCGACAATCAAGTGTCAAATGACCTATAGTAGAGATCTTTCCGATTTTTTAAACGGATATATCCGGCGAGAATTTTTCTTTTTAAATTTAATATTTTCAAACATTTTTCACTTCGACTTCAACTCGTATCATAACGTTTCATGATTCAAACAAATGAAAATGAAAATCTAAAATTTACACGATAAAATCTCTAAAATTTCTTCATTTATTTGGACCAGAAAAAGTTACTAAATCTTTGCGAATGTCCAAAATATCACTGAAAATGTCCAAGCGTTTGTGAGTCAAGCTTTAGTTGGGACGCTATCGTAATGCGACCAAACGAGATATTGGGGTTCAAGAAGTGTCAGAGGTCCTATTTCTTAACCGATTTTAAAGTTTTCTTTTTCAAATTTAGGCTGATTAGGTCGCAACGGGGCATGTAGAGACCGATAATAAAACTAATTTATTATTTGAGTTGAAAAATAAAACCTTCTTTGATTTCCTGATTAATATTTCATCAGAAACACATAGAATTGGGACTGTTATTTCACAACTCAATTAAGAAATTAGTGAACAGCTTTTTGAAAAATCGGCCTAGACAGTTCTCTCTAAAATTTATTCGTTCTGAATTTGAAAAGCGGAAAACTTCAAAATTTGGTGCACAAATGCATAGGACCCCTGAAACTTTTAAAACCCCAAAATCTCGTTTCACCGCACTGTGCGGCTGACAGAGAGTTAAAGTCGCGGTACAAAATTCTAAAAATTCTTCATTGATCAAAATTGTTAAATCTTTAAGTTGACAAGTGCACACAAACTTTTTAAATCTTAATCTTTTTCCCCACAAAATTAGGTGAAAGTCGTAATTACGTTAAGGTGCACATGGAGGATACTGCTACTTTTACTGGTGATCTCAGGGGTCCTTGGGCGGATGAACCCGGTTGGATGGTACGAGCACCAACGGAACCTTTTGATGCCTATATAGTTTTTGTGCGTTTACGAAGTAATGATTATTATCTTTCTCGTGAAGCCCTCACGTCATCAATTCAAGTTTTAAATCCTATATATTGTGGAACTCCAGAAAAAATTGAGCTATTTTTAGAAGGTTGGACATATTTCGAAGAAGGAGGTTTCCAGGAACTCAATTACAGGAACCCACCTTCTAGGCAACAGGAAAACCTTTATATTACAATACCAAATACCAAGACGGTCTATCACTTTAAAATGCTAACAAGAAAAGATAAGGAGAAACAAACTGCCGCCCGGCTTGAGGAGCTCGCCAAACCTCCCTCTCCCTCTTCCTCTTCCTCTTACCCTTCCACGGAAAAGACTTCGAAAGGTTGGCGCAATTTCTGGAAAAGGATCACAAAGACACGGTGATATTCTTGAGAGATATTTATGAATTTGTATTCCAAATAGAAACTGTTGCATTTCTTCCATTTGTCATCTTAACATTTTTTGAAAATGACCAGCCGCGCCACCGCCACTTGCATAACTATCAAATCGCCCGAGAGTAGAATAGTCTATTCACGGCTCTGACTGGATATCCTTATGTAATATCGTGAATATCCTCTATTGTGAAAATGCATATTTCTCTCTCGCAAATTGTGTGTATATAAGTAAATAAATAAACTCATTACATAACAGTAATCTGTTTTTTTCTTAACATTCTGTACATTACCCTGAAAAATTTTCACGTCTCTGAAGCTAGCACCATCTTTTTTGATAATTAAATTGAAAACTTTCCTATAATTAGGGAATCATTCAGGACTTTTATAAGGGCTGTAAGTTCTGACTTCAGATGAAGCTAGCACCGCCATGCCTGTAACTTGAAAACTGTTGATTTAATCTAATTCATTTTTTTGAGAAGTTAAAGGCTTAGTGAGGGCTGACGATCTCCAATAGACTAATTTTATAAAGTAAAATTTGATTTAATTTATTGTAATTAAAATGTGCAGAATAATATTAAGTAAAAACATAACGAATAAAATGTTAAAAATAAATTATGGAATAAAATGATCCCCTGGTAAATAAAATTTGTTGAAAATGAAACAAATGTTTTCGGCGAATCTATACATGAGGCATGAGTAGGGCAAGTTAAAAGAGATTGAGAAAGTAAATAATTCAATATCATGTTTTTGAAGGAAAATAACTTGAAGAAGAACCTTACTGGGTGTGAAGTAGTCTCTTTACAAGTATCGCACTCATCTTCCTATTGTTTGAAGAAACCTGGAAATCTTACGCAATCGTCTTCTTTGAATAAACTTATCTATTTATCACTATTAACATTTTTAATTTTTATTATTTTCTTTCAAAAATATGCAAGAAATAAAAATAATACTCAAAACATAAAATTGTTCTATGAATATTTAAACGCTTATCTTAAATTCGACATTATCTAAAATTGTTTTTTTCGAGTTGGATCTGGTGAAGATTGCAAATATTTTGGAAAATTATCTGATTCCAATCAGAATAATATTTCTTTTCGGAAATTACGTCTGTTTTAAAAATTTCCTGTTTCAAACCAGAATCAGAAATCTTTTCGACAGCTTCACGTTCCAAATTCAAATCATTCTTATTTTGGAGCATTTCTCGTTAAAACTCACAATTTTAATTTTTTGCAAAAACTTCCTGTTTCAACTCAGAATCATAACCAAATAAAAAGTTTCCAAATAAAAATGTTGAGAATACATTCCGGAATAAAAAGGGCTGTTGTTAATTGAAATTCAATGAAAATTAAACAAATATTTTCGTCGAATCTAGACACGAGGCGTAAATAAAGCAAGGTAAAGTCATTATCTTGATGGAGGGAACATAGCCTATTTACCAGTATCGCAATCACCTTCTAATTGTGTTAATAAATATCGAAACGTTACACGTACGTCTTATTTTATTAAACTTTTCTGTTTATCAATATTTCCATTTTTATAGCATTTCAAAATTAATATCTATTATTAAGGAAGAAAATCTGAAACAAAAATGGTTTTATTAGATGAATTCCACAAAAACTTCTCTTATGCTCTTTCACATTTTGTTAATTTTCAGCTTTAAGATTTCGATACCCAGCTAACACAGTTACCAGCCTGAGTAGTCACATGCTTGTAACAAGATTCAGAAAACTAGTCACTAGTGACTTCCCTGATTAGTGATGCATGTCGATCATTTTTGGACAAAATCGAGATTTGCTTAAAAGATAGTTAGATGGAACTGAAATGTAATGGAGATGAAGAATTTGCAATGAAAAAAGTCGATCGAGACGAGACGATCATCTCGACTGAGTGATCGTTTGTCTCGATGTGATGAGTATGGTGTTCAAGGTTTTAATTTAATCTGACGAGATTTTTTTAAAATTTTTAAATGATCGACATGCATCACTATCCCTGATGGTCACCCAGTGACAACATATTTCCCACTCAAAGCAGTAACATGTTACAAGCGAAGCAGGTAACATTATCTCGTTAGAGTAATCACATGCTTGTAACAAAGTGATGTTTGGGAAAACAACGTGCAATGACAGATTAACCTCAAAATATCCAGCGTTTCGAAATAAAAATCATTAATACTCTTGCCAACATTTTAGAATGGGACATAATTAAGTGATTTATAATTTCCAAGAAAGTGATATAATATTATAGACTTCCAACTTGATCAAATAACATATGAACACACATTTTATAAACGAAATATAGCGAGATTTTTTAGCTAAACCTTTACGAAAACGAAGTGGCATAAGTCAGTTCTAACCTCTAATATTAGAGGTTAGAACCAAAATGTAAATAAATGTAAATAAAAATGAAATATTGAATTTCAAATCATTAAATAAAGTATTTATCTTCTAATAAATTTTTTATATGCAAAATGTTATTATTATTATGTTAAAATTATAAAGCTGCCTTCAAAAGTTTAAGTTTTCTATAATAATAGA
>CAKNYM010051213.1:197908-223336 GCA_932195095.1 Andricus curvator | reverse complement strand
ATTTCAAAAGATTCACAAAATTGTCAAAAAAGAATCCGGAAGATTTCAAGCAAATTTTCTTAATTTTGGTGAACTTTTGTAATATTTTAAGAAATATTCGAATCCGTTAAAAAATATTTCTACCTTTTTAAAAAATTTCCAAAAAAATTTAAGATTTGAAAAGATTTTTAAAATTTTTGAACAAAATGTAGATTTTTGAGCATAAATAAAAATGTAATAGTAATTCAATCAATGATTAATAATTATTATTATTGATTCATTCTTTAATTCCCAGCATTAAAATGATAACGTGGATTCATATTTTTTTAACGGAATCTGAATCTTTGAACGTTACAATTTACAAAAGTTGAAAAAAAAAAAAATTATTTTGCAGTATAAATGCATTTAATTAAAATCTTGTTAATCAAAGTGTGTTAATAGCTTTCATTTATAAATAAAAAAATTTTAATTTCAATTTTAAAAGTTTATAATTAACGAGGTTTTACATTTGATTGACCGTGCAAAAGAGACCCCGGAAATGAATATTATCAGTTTGTTTTTAAGTTATATAAATATAATTTTCCTAAGATGTCTTTTCAAATTTTAAAATATTTCTAATCTTTTCGAAACTTCTAAAATTCCTGATTATATTTTAAACAGGCCTCAATTTTTTCCTTAATTTGGACAAATCTTTCAGAATTAAAAAAATTGCCTTCCTTAAAATCTCACAGATTTTTTTCAACATTTTTAGAAACCTTTTGAAATCTGTTGAAATTTTCTTTGAAAACTAATATTTGTAATTAATCTTATCAAATTTGAAAATATTTTGAAGTCTTTTCAAAACCTATACACCTTCTAAATATCTTTTAAAATGATTCAATTTTTTTTTAATTTTGCAAAATTGAAAAAATTGCCTTAAAATCTGCATACACTGCTTGTAGTAGCACATAACAAATAAAAAATAATTCATTTGAAAAAAAAAAAATGTTGTGACGGAATTGATTATTTACATTTTAACCTTAAAATTTGTAAATAATAAATATTGATTAAAATTATTTAAATATTTACGCTTATAGATATTCTGTACCGATTTTTAAATTCAACCATTTTTCTGTGTAATTTAGATTATTTTACCGGCAATTATAATTAATTTTGCACTTTTAAATTGTGCGGGGAATCACGGAGCCAATGAATGCTTATTCCTTGCACATGCGCACGAAGTTTAAGATGGTCCGGTTACTAATGGCGATCTTCAGTTTGAGTATATTAATTTTTTTAGTTAAAATTTAGCTATTTTGTTGAAAATTTGTTTTTTTTTTTGTGCTAAATTAATTTTTAAATTGAAAATACAAATATTCTACTTTTGGTTCAAAATTTATCTTTTCTAGATGGAAAATTCAACTATTTGGTTGAAAATTCATTTATTTTGTTTGATGATTCATATTTCTGGTAGAGAATGAACTTTAAGGTTAAAAAATTAATATTTTTCGTTGAAAATTGATGTGTTTGGTAAAAATTATTCTAATTTGTACAAAATGCAACAATTTTGTGAAGGTAATTTTATTTTTGAAAATTCAACTGGTTTTTTTCAAATTTTGTCATTTCCGGATAAAAATTCAATTACTTTGGTAGAAAATTTAATTTTTTGGTTGGCAAACAATTTTTTTTTTTGTTGAATGTTCATCTCTTCGGTTGAAATTTTATTTTTTAAATAAATATTTAACCATTTCATTCGAAGATTCGTCATTTTAGTTGAAAATTCATTTATTTTCTTGAAAATGTGTCTCTTTCGATTTACAAATAAAACTTCATGTTTTTATTTAAAAATTGAACGAGTTGGTTGAAAATTAATGACCTTTGTTAAAAATGAATGAATTTTGTTGAAAATTATCGTTTGCGTTTGAAAGAATGACTGTTTTGTTTGAAATTAGTATTTTTTGATTTACTTTTACGGTTCATGATTTAAAAATAAAATTTTAATGTGAAATTCTTCATATACTTAAAATTAAATATCATCCACAGATTACGTGTAATGTAATTAAAAAGGATCAGTTTTATTTAAAAAAAATTAATTTAAAGAAAAACTTTTTTAACAAAATGGTTAAATTTGTAACCAAAGAGATGAATTTTAAATCAACAAGTTTAATTTTTTAACAAGCGAGAAACATTTTCAATTGAATACATACATTTTCATCGAAATACTTGAGTCTCCAAATAAAAAATATATATCTTGAACCAAGAATTGAATAATAAAATTTTAAGTTTCAACCAGAAAAGATAAAAATTGTCAATAAAATAGATGTATTTTTAACCAAATAGATGAATATTTAATTAAAAAAAGATGAATTCTCAATAAAAAGTGCAGTAGTTGATATTTCTACCAACAAATTTTATCATTTTGAAACAAAAAAAAAAGTCGAATTATTCAAAAAAATATAAGTTTTAAGAAAACTAGTTAAATGCTAAGCTAAGCAAAGGGAAGAATTTTCTAGAAATAATATAAAATTTTAACAAAAAACTTAATGCACAGCAAAATTTTTGATTTTTAGAGCAAAAGAAAATTGTATTACAAATGATGAATTTTTGACTAAAAACAAATTAGTTATCATTTTAGTTTAAAAAAAAATCTTCATATAAATAAAAAGGATTTTCAACAGAATCGTTGCATTTTCAGCCAAGCAATGAATTTTCAAACGTAAGGATGAATTTTTAAGCAAAAAGATTGATTTTCTATCAGGAAAGTCGCATATTTAACAAAATAAATGAATTTTAAACCAAATAGTTTAATGAACTAGTTTATTGATTCTTTTATTTCAAGGGTTTTAAATTGATAACATCAAATTTTGAAAATTATAATCCAAAATTATTCGATTTCTGTAATATCGAATTCACTGTCCTGAAGGATTTGAATTTGAAATGAAATGTTTTTATTTCCAAATGTTCACCATAGAAAAAAATTCAAAGTGAAAATGAATTAGTTCTAAATATTTGGTTTTTAAGACAAGAATAATCGGGTAGTCGTTTATTTTCAAATCTAAATACTAAAAAATATAGTATATTTTCAAAGTTGGCCTAAATTGTACTATTTTTAACGATTTGAATTTTCAGCAGTACAATTTTCTGAAATTTGATTTTGTCTAAATGAAAGAAATTATGTTAAAGAAGCGGTTTTTTTTTAATTAAAAAAATATATATATCCAAATGTAAAATGAGCGACTCTTATGAGAGAATGCTGGAAAAGATTTTCAAAATTGTTGAAAAAGAATCTGCAAGATTTTAAGGCAATTTTATTAATTTTTAAGAATTTAAAACAAAATTTTAACAAAAAGTTGAATTATTGGAAGGTATTTTAAAACCTGTGAAGTTTTAAAAAGAAAGACAATTAGGAAATGTGCAAAGATTTTAAAGAATGTAAAACAAAGTACAGATTTTTGAAGATTGCGAAAAAGGAGCCTTTTGAGATTTTTGAAAGGTTTTAAGAAAATCGAAAAAGAAAGTTCTTAAAATTTCTTTAAAAATTTCAAATGATTTTCCATTTTGAAAAATAAATTTTAAGAGAAAATTGAAAACTATTTTAAAACATTTCAAATGTTTATCGAAAAAACAAGCTTTTTATGAACTTTGAGAGGTTTCAAGGGAATGAAAAAATTTTCTTAAGATTTCTAGGAAAATGTTCAATGCTTTTTGTTCAAAATAATTTTAAAACAAAATTTTTAAAAGGTTTCCAAAATTGTGGAAAAAGAATCTGGAAGATTTCAGCGCAACTTTTTTAATTTTGAGAATTAAAAAAAAATAGGAAAAGTTCTGATTATTCTGAAAAATATTTAGAAGGTTTAGAAGTTTCGAAATGTTTAAGAATTTGGAAAGATTTCACGAAGACCAAAAAAAAAGTTCTTTAGTTTTGGGAAAAATCTGTTTTAACAGAGAAAAAAGTAAAAATTTTAATAAATATATTTGAAGAAATTGGAAAGATGGATAGCATTCTTTCACGGTTTTTATCCAGTATTGATAATATTGGCGGACTCAATTTGTGAGTTTTTTTTTCTTGATATAAGGTTGTTTTAAAATACATTTTTCTCGAAAGGCCTCGAATTTGTAATGTACAACAATATCCATTTCAAGCAAAGTCATATTGAATTTGTTTTCCTCTTTTTGAATGAGAAAATATCAATTTTTTCAAATAATGGGATAGTTCAGTTTTACGTTAAAAAAATTAATATTCAAATGAAAAAATGAAATTTTCAAAAAAAAATAGTTGAACTTTCAACCAAAACGGATGAAAATGATATCACATAGTTGCATTTTCAACAATAAATGAATATATTCATAACAAAAAAGATTAGTTTCCTGCCATAAAGACAATTTTTCGACAAAATAATTCAATTTTCAACCTAAAAAGATCAATTTTTAATTAAAAATATCAATTTCCAACAAAATAGCTGAATTTTCAATGAAAAAAGGTGAATTTTTAACCAATAAGTTTAATTGTATGACAAAAACCACGAATTTTCCAGAGAGTACGTCATTTCTCAAAGAAATAGTTGAATTTTCAACTAAAAAAGATCAAGTTTCAATCAAAAATATTAATTTTCAACCAAAAATGGGATAGGTCAGTTTTCATTCAAAAAAATTAATATTCAACCAAAAAAAAATGAAATTTTCCACAAACTTGTTGAAATGTTGAACCAAAACAGATGAATTTGATACCTAATAGTTAAACTATCCACCAAAAGGATAAATTTTCAAACAAGAAGATTAATTTTCTAACAAAAAGACGATGTTCCAAACAAATAATTAAATTTTCAACCAAAAAAGGTCGGTTTTGAATTAAAAATGTCAATTTTCAACAAAAAATGGTATAGTTAAATTGTCAGTTAAAGAATTTAATTTTTAACAGAAAAAAAGGAATTTTCAACCAAGAAGATTAATTTCCTACCGAAAAGACGAATTTTCAACGAAACACGTGTGAGTTTTAGAACAAATTGTTGAATTTTCAACTAAAAAAGATCAATTTTTGATTAAAAATATCAATTTTTGAATTAGTATAATCGAATTTTCAATTTCAACCAAGAAGATCAATTTCCTATAAAAGAAGACAATTTTTGAAACCAAAAATTAAATTTTCAACAAAAAAAGATCGATTTTAATTAAAAATAGCAATTTTCAATCAAAAATGGTATAATCGAATTTTTTTAAACGAAATTAATTTTGAACATAAAAAAAAGGAATTGGCAACAAAATAGTTGAATCCTCAAAGAAAAAGATGAATTTTTAACAAAGAAGATTATTTTTTCTACCAAAACAAAGAATTTTCAACGAAAGCCATAAAGTTTCAAACAAATAGTTGAATTTTTAAATAAAAAAGATCAAGTTTCAATTAAAAATATGAATTTTCTAACAAAAATGGCGTAGTTGAATTTTTAGTTAAAAAATATTAATTTAAAACCAAAAAACAGTGCTACAAAAATTATTTCGAAGGAGATAGAATTTATTAAAAATCAGGCAGGTTCTGCAATTCAAATCGCAGAATCTCTTAGCAACGGAATTATATTGCTTTTAGAGTAAATTAGGCGAGAAGAATTTTTCCGTTATGAGAATAAATATTATTTGAATTTTGACATCTATGTTTAAAAGATTAATTCTTAACCAATCAACATAGTTTTCTACCAAAAAGATTAATTTTCAACCAATTCCTTGAATATTAAACTAAAAAAGAGCATTTTTTTACTTTTGTTTTAATTTAACAATTTAGTGCAGACTTCTTTCTTTCTTGACTGAAAAATTTTTCTTGATTGAAAATTCATCTCTGTGGGTAGAAACTTGATTTTTCGGCCGAACATCAACAATATGAAAATGTATCCCAAATAAATGAATTTTCAATCAAGAAGATTAATTTTCTACCAAAAAAGACAATTTTTCAAACGAATAATTCAATTTCCAACTAAATTAATTTTTAATGAAAGAAAAATATTATAAAAAGTATATTTAAAATCAGGCAGGTTCTACACTTCAATTTGCAGAATCTCTCAGCGATGAAATATGTTGTTCCAAATCAGAAACATAATTTTTTTCTAACATTTTTTTTTCCAAGAAAAAATGATTGTAATTCGCTCGAAAAATTCCTTGTTTCAGATCTGTTTTATAATTGGTTTCCAAAAATTTCCTGTGCCAAATCGTAGTCATAATTCTTCTGAAAAATTTCCCCTTACATTTCAGAATTATAGTTATTTTGACAAATTTCCAATACCAAGTCAGAATTATAATTTTTTTGAAAGATCCGCCACTTCAGGATAAAGATATTGGTATCTTTAGAAAAAGTCTGTGATTCCGATCTGAATTGTAATTTTTTTTCGCAAGTTCCCTGTTTTAAGCCAGATTCAGAATTCTTTTTGAAAATTCTACGTTCTAGGTCACAATTGTAATCCTTTGGAAATTGGCTTATTTCATAAAATATTTTTTTTTTGCCAAAAATTCCTTGTTCTAAACCGAAATGATGTTCAAATTGTTACTCTTTTGGAAAGGTTCTTGTTCCAATTTCTTGAATTCTTTCAAAATCTTAGAAAATTCTTGAACGTCCCTTAGAATTTCTCGCAATGTATAACATTAATTACTGGAGCAGCATAACCAAATTTTTTATCTTTATTTATACTCCTCCGCGCATCATGTATGTTAAAGAAGACAAAGAATTTCAAAATGTTCCTACTATATATACTGTTAGTTGATAAAAATAAAAATTTTCATGAACCTCACGCTCGAAATCTATTCGATGAGAATTCTGATATTTACCAATTATATTTGCTGAACGAAATTAAATTCATCCAAAGCTGGATAATTGCATCTTTTAGATCTGAATTACATATAATTCTTTCGGAAAATTCCTTGTGTTAGATCTGAGTTTTATTTTATTTTTTTGAAAAATCTCTTCTTTTCAACTCAGAATCATACCTTCTAAAAAATTCATATCACAGAGCATAATTATAATAATAAAACGAAAATATAAAGTAACATTCATTTTCCAAAAATCCCTTGAAATCATTGATAAACGTAAAAAAAACTTTCGAAACACAGTAAATGATTTGAAATCCCTTGTATATGCATTAAATTATACTTATTTGTCAGTTCTAAAAAAAAAAATAGTTTAATTCCCAGAACTTCTTGAGATCCTTTGAAATTCTTGGAGATTTATGAAAATCATTTAATCTTGTGAAACTCTCTGATATACATTACAATCCATTTAACGCCTTGTAAATCCTTAAAAATTTTTTGAAATGCACAAACATTTCAAAAATGTATTACATTATTTCCTAGGGCAGTGTAGTAAAATTTTTCATCCCATCTCCTTCATTATGTACAGAAGCATACCTTTGAGTAACTGAGTCTTGACTAAACACAAATCTTATTTGATAGAGGAAATAAGTTCAAAGAAATATTGTATTATTACAAACTGTTCCGGCAGACTTGTTGAAAATAAACTCTCTATTTGTTCTGCCTCACGCATTTTTGACGTGAAAAAAGACAACCAATTTTATATCCCACTTACTTCATATATTTTTAGTCGACAAAACTCAAAAATTTCCATATTATCAGTTTTAAGTTATATTTGATGAAACTTTTGATAATATTAACAATGATTTATTTTATTGCCTGAACAATTATATACTAATTGCAATGTTTTAATATAAATTGAATGTTATTTTAATTTAAATTTGAAGATTCATTAGAAATTAAACAAATATTTTCGTCGAACCTAGACGCGAGGCGTGAATAAAGCAAGTAAGATGACTTGCAAAAACATTGACTAAAGACGAAAAGGTTCCACATACGTTTCATTTTTTGAACTTTTCTGTTTATTACTAATGCCATTCTTATAAGATTTGAAAATTAATATCTATTATGTAGCCCTAACAAAATGAATATCTATTGACTAAGTATATCAAAAACAAAAAAGTCAAAACTTAAGAAAATAGGGTCCGCTTTTATAAAAATTTCAAGTTTATTATTTTTTTTGAAAAATATCCCACGAACGAAAAAAGTCTGAAAATAAAATTGTTTTATTACAATAATTCTACACAAACTTCTATTCTACTGTTTCACATTTTGTTAATTTTCAACATTAGGGATTTCAAAAGTGGAAAGGAGTGGAAAGGAGTGGAAAGGAGTGGAAAGGAGTGGGATAAGCATGGAGGTACTGATGCATGAAAGGGAAGACAAAAGGGCAGTAGCATGGGTGAAGGGAGTCTTGGGTAAGATGGAGAAGAAGAGAAGGAAGGAGGAAGAGGAATGGAGAAGAAAAGATTTTAAATAGAGGAGGAAGTGAATATAAGTAAATGTAAATATTGTAAATAGTAGATAAATATTAAGGATTAGCCGCGGAGGCAGAGTTTGGTAATGCGAGGCAAAGCAAGAAAGTAGGGACATGCGTGCGAGGCGAGGCGAAGCGAGGAAGGCAATATGATAAGAGCGAGCAGCGTTAGTGATAAGGTGTGGACGGATGTTAGTTATAAGAAAATTCTGTAAAAAATGGAAGTGTAAGCAAGTCAATTTTTTAAGGCCAGCAGGCTAAAAAATAAACGTTACCATATAAACTTCCAGCTTTTTTAGGGCACACTTATTTATGTATCCTTATTTACCGATTCAAACATAAAGTAGACACAAATAATGAAAATAATTCTAATTCTTGTTTTCACGCATTTCGTTATTTACAATTATTCTGAAGGTGAGAGTGGTATTAAGGTCAACAACTAGACAAATTTTGAGGTCTCAGCTCCATAATCTTTCTTCTTCCACTCTATTCGTTTTGAAGATGAAATACAATGCGTCATCCGGAAGCCGTTAAAGTTAGTATAAAAAGTCGTCGAAATTATTTAATAATCAGTTCACTCTTTTCTTTCTTGGTTATTGTGACAATTAGAAGAAATGAAGACTACAACCCCTGTTCTACTCCTGACATTCATCGGGCTCCTGCCTAACGATTGTAAGTGGAACAGAATATTATAATTAATATTTAAAAGCATCAAATTTGAATTTTTTTTATAAGCGTACCAAACATCCAAATTCTCTTCGTTGCATAATAGAAAGGTAGTAAGAAGTATTGTGAAATTTTCCATACTGTAAAATTTAATTCTGTACTTTTGAACTCGTATTTGAATTCTTGACATCATAATTATGCTACTAATTAGAATATCTCTAAAATCAATATAACTTATTTTAAGATTATAATATTACTATATATATTATATTATTATATTATATTATTATACTTCGTTTTGAAATTAAACATTCCAAACTATAACAAAATTTCAAAGATTCACTAACTAAACTAATTATAATTGAAAAACTCAAACATGACAAAATCACCAATCAAGTGTAAAATGACCCTTAGCAGAGATCTTTTCAATTTTTTAACGGATATATCCGGCGAGAATTTTTCTTAATAAATTTAATATTTTCAAACATTTCTCACTTCGACTTTAACTTGTATCATATAACGTTCCATGATTCAAAGAAATGAAAAGTAAAATCTGAAATTTACACGACACAATCCCTAAAATTGTTTCATTCATTTGAACTAGAAAAAGTTACTGAATCTTTTCCGGTTTCAAAAATATCACTGAAAATGTGCAAGCATGTGTGCGTCAAGTTTTAGTTCGCGCTATCGTGATGCGTCAGAGGTCCTATTTGTTAACCGATTTCAAAGTTTTTTTTGTGCAAATTGAGGCTGATTAAATCGCAATGGATCATGTAGAAGCCGATTAAAAAGCGAATTTGTTATTTGAGCAGGAAAATAATACTTACATTGATTTGTTGATTAATATTTCATCTGAAACACATAGAATTGGGGTTTTTATTTCACAACTCAATTATGATCTTAGTGAACCCATTTTAAAAGAATCGGCGTAGACAGTTCTCTTCGAAATTCAATCAGTTTGAATTTGAAAAACGATAACTTGAAAATTTGGTGAAAAAATACTAAAACCCGTATCAGACACGATTGGACATTTTGGACCGCATCTCGAAATCTGCGTCTTAGGTTTTCTTGGCACAAATTTAAGTTACGGTTTCAAGGATCGTCGCCTCTAAATTTTAGATTTTTCCTACAACTTTCCTAGGCCATATCACCTGTTAAAGTCGAGGTACAAACTTCTAAAAATTCTTGATTGATCAAAGTTGTTGAATCTATAAGTTGACAAGTGCATACAAACTTTTTAAATGTCTATATGTTTTCCCACAAAATTAGGTGAATGTGATGCTGGTACTGTTAAGGTGCACATGAAAGATACTGCTACTTTTACTGGTGAAATCGAGGGTCCTGGGGTGGATGCACCCGATTGGATGGTACGAACGCCAACGGAATTCTTTTATGACTTTAGAGTTTTTGTGCAATTGCGAAGTCAGCAGTGCTTTTTTTCTCCTTATGCCCTTAATTCACGAATTCATGTTGAGAATCGTATACATAGTGGCACTCCAAACAAAATTGAGCTATGCGCACAAGGTTGGACATATTACGAAGAAGGAGGTTTCCAGCAACTCAATTACAGGAACCCACCTCCTAGGCAACAGAACAACCTTTATATTACAGTACCAGAAACTAAGAAGGTCCTTCACTTTAAAATGCTTACAAAAATAGATAAGGAGAAACAAACTACCGCCCGGCCTGAGGAGCTCGCCAAATATTACTCTTTCTCTTCCCTTTCCACGGAAAAGACTTCGGAAGGTTCGCGCCATTCCTGGGAAGGGGTCAGAAATCCTAATTACACAAGGAATAATTTCTGAGAGATATTCATGAATGCATCTCTTTCTTCAGTTTCGACCTTTGATTGATTTATAAAACAGTCTCCGGATTGAAAGGTCAGTAAAATCAAAACAAAAACTTTGTTTCTTTGAAAAATGGCAACGTTTCGGACTCAATGTGGTCCCTTTTCAAGCTTATTGAAGCCTGTTGAAAACATTATTTATTATAGTAAAATTTTACATAAAATTATAAACAAAACAAAAAATAAATCTTTGCCGATACAAAATGATAAAAATGTGATGAGAATTCTTTTTTTTCATAAGTTTGATTGGAAAAAATAAATACTAAAAGTAGCAGGAAAAGTCACTAATGATAAGTAATAATAGTACTGACCTTTCCATCCGCAGACTGTTTTATACACGATATTCATGAATTTTCATTCCAAATACAAACTGTTGCGTTTCTTCTATTTGTCATCTTAACATTTTTTGAATATTGACTGGCCGCGCTACCGCCACTCGCATAATTATCAAATTGCCCGAGAGCAGAAGAGTTTATTTACGGCTCTCGATAATAAATCTCGATATATATGGAAATGTATGTTTATCTTTCGAAAATTATGTGTATATAATTAAATAAATAAACTCATTACATAATGACAGTAATGTGTTCTTTTCCCAAAATGTTGTGCATACCGTACCTGCAAAATTCTCACGACTCTGAAGCTAGCACCCTTTTTTGAAAATCAAATTGAAAACTATTCTATAATTAAGGGCTCATCCAGGGCTTTCAAGGGCCGTAAGTCTATGAATATTTAAACGCTTATCTTAAATTCAACATCATCTAAAATTGTTTTTTTTCGGGTTGGATCTGGTGAAGATCGTAAATATTTTGGAAAATTATCTGATTCCAATCACAATAATAAATCTTTTCAAAAATGTCCTGTTCCAAACCAGAATCAGAAATGTTTTCGGAAGCTTCACGTTCCAAATTCAAATTATTCTTATCTTGGAGCGTTTCTTGTTATACCTCACAATTATAATTTTCTGCAAAAATTTCCTGTTCCAAATCAGAATCAAAATCAAATAAAATGTTTCCAAATAAAAATATTGTGAATAAAATTCGGAAATGAAAAGTGCTGTTGTTAATTAAAATTCAATAAAAATTGAACAAATATTTTCGTCCAATCCAGACATGAGGCGTGAATAAAGCAAGGTGAAGCCGACTATATGTGTGTGAATAATTCCAGTTTCCACATTTTGAGGCAAGATAACTTGTAAAAACATTATCTTGGTGGAGGGATCGTAGCCTATTTACCAGTATCGCATTCACCACCTAATTTCTTTAATAAAGATCAAAACATTACACATAAGTCTTATTTTATTAACTTTTTCTGTTTATCACTATTTCCATTTTTATAGCATTGCAAAATTAATATCTATTATTGAGGGAAAAAATCTGAAATTAAAATGGTTTTATTAGAAGAATTCTACAAAAACTTCTCTTCTACTTGTTCTTATTTTATTGATTTTCAGCTTTAAGGATTTCGATAGTGCAATAAAAAAAATCCTTCTATCCGAATCAAAAAGAGAAAGTTTCTTTATCTTAAAATTTTTTGAAGGAAATTCTTAAGAAGTTCTCCTCTAATGTATCCCTTTAATTAGCATAGAAAACCCCCAGCTTTTTTGAAGCATATTAATTTCTATATCCTCGTTTGCAGTTTTAAACATGAAGTAGACGAAAATTAGGAAAATGGTTATTTGCTAGTGGCATTAAATCTAACAAATAGAGAAAATTTTGAGGAATTGAAAGACTCAAACATCACAAAATCGTCAATCAATTGTCGAGTGACCCATAGTAGAGATATATTGGATTTCTTGACAGGATGTATCGGACGGAATCATTTTTTTTTATTTATTATTTAAAAAAAATTTTACCTCGATTTCAACTCGTATCATAACGTTCCATGATTCAGGAAAATTAAAGGAAAAATCTGAAGTTTACATTACACAATTTATAAAATATTTTTTAATTTCTTCCAAACTTATACAAGTGCCAAATATCTTTTTGTAGCTCAATCGAAGTTTTTCCAAAATTTGGTAAAATCCTGAAAACTAAGGAACTAAAAAAATAAATTGTTATTCGTAATTTTTATTTCGTATTTAAAATTATTTTCCACACAAATAGAAAAACTACAGGCCCATTTTGTAAAAGATTGAAGATGCTAGTTTTAAAAAATGGTGCTCAACATTGAATAACCAAGAATGTTCAAAATATATTATTTCACATTTATCTTGATGTTAATTTTTAGTATAACTTAATAACCAGGAAAAAGGATATTTTTCAAGAATATTATTTTACAGTTTTAACATCATTAAGTTCATTTCCTCACGAAATGCATATCTTTTGACACATACATTTAAAAAAGATTATTTTTAACTTGAACCAAGTAAGCTTGAATAGATTAGGTTTGTACATAGTTCTTGTTTTCCCATTTAGAAGCAGTAGCTTGTAAATACATCATGTTTTTGGAGGTGATATGTGGTCTATATTTCCGACACTTTCCGGGTTCATGTAACTTTTTCACAGTCACTGAAATAAAAGATTGTTGTCATTCGAAGTAATCAAACCTGAACTTGAAATTAAAGCACCCAAACTTTTAAAATTGAATCTTAAAAAAACTTCCATTAGGGCATATTTTATTTTTTGATTTGAAGTGGAAGCTCTTAATACTTTTCCATTTTAAAAATAAAATTAAATGCTGTCCAAGTGTAAAATTTGAAGCTTCAAACTTTTATAAATTGAACAGTTTAAAGATTTCTGATTGGAAATGTAAATCTACGCTCTGAAATAAGATTCATTGCCTTAAAAAAAATTTCTTCAATTCAAAGAGTAATATTTCTTGGCTCTCTGTTAAAGAAATTTCTTTGGCTAAAAAAATTAATACAAATATTTAAATTAGTACGGCTTTCCGTCATAGGCAAAAAGTCCGGTTTCTAATGACGTAAAAAGAAGATGTATTGTCGACAAATATAATAGGGCGCGCGACTGTTGCTTCTCGCGCTTCGCGCTCGATAATATATTTATCGCGCGCTACGCCCTCGGTCTTTGTATTTTCCCTACATTTATGCACTGACCTTTTAAAATTAAAGGTCAAAGCATCGACAACTGTGATTTGGTGATTGTGAATTCTCTCTCGTTAAAGCTCCTTCTACATTATGTTCAAAACTTTTATATCGAATGTATATTACATTTATTTGTGTACCTCGGCCTCGAATTGCTTATTCAGATATTGCAAAATAAAACACAAATTTCATTTATCATGATAGCTTTATTATTTCTTCCTTATTTTGCATTTATATTATTAAAATTCATAATATGCATTGGTATTGAAACAAACGTTTTTTTCATTTTCTTGTTTTTAAGATTGAAAAAAGTGAGCATACAATAAGAAAAAAAAACAATTTTGTTATTAAAAATTGTATCGCAACTTGTTTCGGTTTTCCATAAATTTAATTTGTTTATTATGTATGTTATTTTTTACAATTTAAACTAAAAATACGCATCCTAGTGTAGAGCAATTTTGTGAACATTTGTAGATATAATTGAGCCGAAAAATGAATTGCCGTTTTCAAAGAAATTTAATTTTTTTTATTTTTAATGCCATTTTTTACGATTAAAACAAAAACTACGCGTCCTATCAAAAAATTATTCATGACAAACTTGTAGCTCTTTTATGGGTTAACGAAGTTTGTTTATTTATTTTTTTCGTATCTTGTGTCCTTTGTCTAAAAATTCAAATATTCTATTTTTAATGCAGTTTTTTTAGAATAAAACAAAAACTATGCGTCCTGTCAAAAAGTGATTTGTAACAAACTTGTAGTTTTTTTTAATGCACAATTTTTGTGGATTTATCTTTTTTCATGTCTTGTATAGATTACAGAAAAATGGAATTTTTTATTTTTCAATATTTTTTTTTGTGCGATCAGAATTTGAATTTTTGATTTTTGAAAAAATTCACAAAGTTATTATAAAAATGTTCTACAGAGTTGAAAAAGGAGTGTTTTTCTTTTTGTGACTTTTTTTCATATCCTGCGTTTTTTGGCTTCAAGTGTACATTTTCGTTTGTTTTTATCCAAAATATCAACAAGTTGAATTTCACGGAAAAAGAGCTGAAAATTTGAATGTGTTAGAAAACAGTTGAGTTTTGTACTGGAAAAGAAGAATTTTTAGCAAGAAGGGTAATTTAGCGTGAATATTTCAAAAGATTTTGAAAAATTGAAAAAGATTTGTTGAAATATACAATAAATTTAAAAAAAAAATTTATGAGAATATTCAAAAACATTTTAAAACATTTCGAAACCTTATTTAAATTCTTTAAAAAAAAAACATCCGAGGCAATTCTTTTCTGGTTGGAAGATTTTAACAAAATTTTAGGAAGAATTCGAATAGTTTGAAAATGCTTAGAATTTTTGAAAAAATTTCGAAAATAATTCAAAATTTGAAAAGAATGCCAAAATTATTTTGAAAAATCAGAAAGATTTTAAGACAATTTTAGGAATGATCTGTGTCAGTTTAAATAACTACTAGTTTTAAGCTGAACCAAATTATTCCTAAAATGTTGCAAAATTCTGTAAAACAATAAAAATTTATTCGAACTTTTCTAGATACGTTTTCTAAATATCTGAAATCTTAGAAAAACTTTTTAAATTTTCTCAACAAACCTAGGCGAATTATATATTTATATAATCTCAAAAACAATATCAAATATTAAATAAACTCAAAAGTCTCAAAATAATTTTCTAAATTTTATCCTGACGTTATATTTTTTTATAAATTAATGACCTAGAAAAATGATAACTTTTGAGAATATTATTTTACAGTTTTGACTTTCTCATTTCAAGAATTCTATTGAAAGGGATGTGGCCTACTTTCATATAGTCATGTTGTTTTGATTAAAAAAAAACAATTAAAGGCTAAAAAAATTTTTCCATAGAAAGTAATTATGTATTGAGAAATAGGTTGTAAATTGTATGGAACAAAAAGACAATTTTGAAAATATTATCGGGTTTAGAATAAAATGAAAAACGAAAAAAAAATGAAAAAACTAAAAATATTTATAACGGATGATAGAAGAAAATCTTTAATTACAAAATACGCATTCTTCTCAGTTCAAAGATTCATATAGTACTTTAAAATGTATTTTTCTTACATAAAAAAAATGTCATCAAATCAAAATTCTTTGGTTCAAAGAAATTGTTTTTTGTTGCAATGAAATTTTTTGGATATTAAATGTATTCTTTTGAAATTATTGTTCATATTTCAAATAATAACAATTCAAATAATATTTCTCAATGCAGAAGAACAATATAAGAACAAGATTTCTGTCACAAGAGCACGAATTGAGATTTTTTTCAAATTATTGTAACTTTCAATTTGAAAGATGATTTTTAAAAATATATTGAGCATTGACAAAAATTTCCTTTGGTCGAAATATTTAATTAGTGTATTTTTAATAAATAATATTAATTACAAAACAATTTTTTTAATTATTTAAATTCGGAAATTTTCTATTGTCGGGAACTTGTCAGTATCAAATATTTTATAATTCGGCAATTTTCTGTGGAGAATTTAATTCTTCGGAAATTTGATTTTTCGGAAATTTTACAGACCCAGAATTTTATTCTCCGGAATTTTTCAGCCGTCCCATAAATTAATAATTGATTAATGAAATTAATCAAAAATTAAAAAACTGTTATGTTATAAAACACAAAATAATAAATATTACATTTATTTGATGAAATTATTATTTTTTCAATGTATTAGTTTATAGTTGATTATTTATTTATTTCATGAACAAAAATATTCGAACGGAAAACGTTCCATATTCTCTTGATGCAAGGTGATTCAGTTTTGACGATAACACATTTTCATGTATAAACACCACAGTTTTGAAAACATATTTTTAGAACACGAAGGTGACATTATTTCTTATGGCCTACTTTTATCTCATCGTTATTTCTCAAATTTCAACTCATTCGATAACTGTGATTATTATAATAATTAATATAACAATAATTAATATTATATCATATATATTAGTAATATTATTATAATTATATATAATAATAATTTTTGCCAAGCAGTAGAATTTTCAACCAACAAAATTAATAATTTTTACTAAAAAAAACAGATTTTTTAGCAAAGTATATTAATTTTTCACAAATAGTTTAATTTTCATCTAAAAAATGAATTTTTAACTAAATTTAATTGTTTCTTTTGCCTGAAATATTATCCTTTTCGTTGAAAATTCTATTCAACTTATTTCATTATTTTTTATTGTGGTTGAAACCAAACAAAAAATTTTGAATTTTTCAACAAAATTAAAATAGTTGTTATCATAATCTTGTAAGGCTTTCAAAAAGGAATGTTTTTCTTTTTCTGACTTTTTTCATATCGTGCGTTTTTTGGCTTAAAATTTAGAGTGAACAACTTTTGTTTATTAATTCTTCCGTACCTTGTGTTGGTTTTATGAAAATTAAATTTATTTATTTTAAATGTTATTTTTCACGATTAAAACAAAAACTATGCGTCCTATCAAAATATTATTCATAACATAGCTCTTTTTTGGATGAGCAACTCTTGTCTATTCATTTTTTCATAGCTTGTGTCATTTGTCCAAAAATTATATATCTTTTTTGCGTGTACAACTTTTGTCTATTAATTTTTTTTAACTCCCGTCGTGTTTCCAAACATTAAATTTTTTTATTTTTAATGTTATTTTATGAGAATAAAACAAAAAATGCGCAACGTATCAAAAAATGATCAATTACAAATTTGTAGCTCTTTTTTGGCTGAACAAATTTTGTATATTTATTTTTATACTGCAACATAACATCGTTTAAAATTTTATAAATTGTACAGTTCAAAGATTCAGATTCATTTAAAAAAATAAAGATCCTCGTTATTATTTTCCAAGCTATTTGAGGAATGACTCAGTAAATTTGTCAATTTTCTAAATTATATAATTTGAAGCAATTTCAAGGTAGAAACGTTAAAGAGTTGAGCGAGCTTCAAAATTTCCAACTAGAAAAAGATCAATTAAAAAAAATGGAATAGTTACATTTTCAGAAAAAAAATTTCAACTCAAAAATCGAATTTTCATCAAACTAGTTAAATCGAATGAAGAGTTTAACGTTAAACTAAATCACTTAATTCGCTATCAAATTAAGTGAATTTTCAACCAAAAATATAGAATTAAATAAAAAAGTTTATTTTCAGCCAAACAGTTGATTTTTTTACCAAATTATGGAATCTTCTAGCCAAAAATATCAACTTTCTACTGGATTCTCAACTCGAAAATATGAATTTAAAACAAGAAAGTTGAAACCTGAACCAATACAGAATAATTTTCAACAAACAAAAAAGTGAATTTTCAAAAAAAGAATGCAACAGTCAACCGAATAGTTCAATTAGAAAACAAAAAGTTGATTTTTTAAACAAGAACATAAGTTTTCTAAAAAAGCATGAATTATCAACAAAATACAGAAATTTTCAACGAAGTGCTTCATTTTTAAATAAAAAAGATGACTTTTGAAGTAAATAGTTGAATCCCCACTTGCTCATGCTTGGAAAACAAATTTTGTCGTTTGGGGGGCAAAACTCAAAAAGATATTGAGTTTTCAATATTCAAATCCCTTGACATTTTTTGAAAAGGTGAAAATCTTGTAAAAACAAAGTTAATCGCTTGAAATCCGTTAAATATACATTAAATTATACTCATTAATTTGGTTCTATAAAAAAAAAAATATTTAAATTCCTCAAAATTTTTGAAATCCTTCAAAATTCTTGGAGGCTTATTCAAATCCTTGGAATTTTTGGAAAAGGAAAAATTCCTTTGAAAACTGAGTAAATCACTTGAAGTTCCTTGAATATACACTAAATTATACCTTGTTCATTTGGTTCCAAAAAAAATTTAAATCCCTAGAAATTCTTGAGATCCTTTAAAATTCTTAGAGATTTATAACAATCCTTAAGTCTTCTGAAACGCTCAGAGATACATCAAAATCACTTGCATTCCTTGTAACCCCATCTAGATTTTTTGAAATTACTAAAAAAATTTAAGAATGTATTGCATTATTTACTAGAGCAGTGTAGTGAAATATTTTATCCGCTCACCTTCCTTATGTACAGAAGTGTACCTTGGAATAACTGAGTCTTGACTAAACACAAATCTTATTCGATACAGAAAATAAGTTCGTGGAAATATTTTGTTATTACAAACTGTTCTAGAAGACTCGTTTCAAATAAAATCTCTATTTGTTCCCCTTCACGCATTTTGAACGTGAAAGAAGACAAACAAATTTATATCCCACTAACTTCATACATTGTTAGTGGACAAAACTGAAAAATTTCCATACCATCTAGTTTATATTCTATTTGATGAAACTTTTGATGATATTAACAATAATGATTTCTATTCTCTGAACAATTATATACTAAATGTGATGTTTCACTAGAAATTGAATTTTATTTTACTTTCAATTTCAAAGTTCATTAAGAGTTAAACAAATATTTTCGTCGAATATTTCACAGGAGGCGTGAATAAAGCAAGGTAGATTTGATTATGTGTGTAAAGAATTCCGATTTCCTCATTTAGTAGCAAGATGATTTTAAAAACCATTATCCTTGTAAAGATGACGTAGTCTATTTACCAGTATTGCAATCACTGTGTGATTGATTAACGATAGATGAAAATGCTACAAATTCGTCTCATTTTTTAAAAACTTTTCTGTTTATTACTATCGCCATTCTTATAACATTCAAAAATTAATATATATTATGTAGCCCTAACAAATTGAATATGTATTGACTAAGTATATCAAAAACGAAAAATGTGTAGAATTACCGAAAACAAAACTTGAATTCAACGATCAAATTTGGACAAACACCACAAAATGCTCCTATTGCAATACCCAAAAACAAAGAAATTTGTTTCTTTGCACAAAAATAAAAAAGAGGGAAGAAAAATGAGAAGGCAACCAACCACATCCCCTTCCTTCTCTTTTTTATTTCTTTCGTCTTTTTTATTTTTATTATTATCAAATCACAATATGAAAGCATGCAAAATATTTACCAACGTTTCGGTGAAACATATTTTGCATGCTTTCATATTGTGATTTGATAATAATAAAAATAAAAAAGAGAAGGACGGGGATGCGGTTGGTTGCCTTCTCATTTTTCTTTCCTCTTTTTTACTTTTGTGCAAAGAAACAAATTTCTTTGTTTTTGGATATTGCAATAGGAGGATTTTGTGGTATTTGTCCAAACTTGATCGTTGAATTCTTGTTTTGTTTTCGGGAATTCTATACATTAACTTGATTGTTGGACGTTAAATGGGATTTTGAATTTGATTATAATCTAATTTAAAATTCTTAAATTTTAAAAACGAAAAAGCCAAATCTTAAGAAAACGGCATCCCCTTTTATATAAATTTCAAGATTATCATTTTCTTTGAAAAATATGGGACAAACGAAAAAAGCCTGGAGAAAACCTCAAACAACAAACCTCAAACCCACAAACCTCAAACCCACGAACCTCAAACCCACAAACCTCAAAGGCACAAACCTCAAACCAACAAAAATTATACTTTAAACCCACGAACCTCAAACCCACAAACCTCAAACCCACAAACCTCAAACCCAAAAACCTAAAACGCACAAACCTCAAACTCACAAATCCATAAACCTAAAACCCCAAACCCACAAACCTCAAACACATAAGCCTAAAACCATAAATCAACAAACCCACAAACAGCAAACCCACAAACCTCAAACCCACGAACCTCAAACCCACAAACCTCAAACCCACAAACCTCAAACCCAAAAACCTAAAACGCACAAACCTCGTTTGTGTGTTTGGGTTTGGTTTGGGTGTTTGAGGTTTGTTGGTTTGTGGTTTTAGGTTTATGGATTTGTGAGTTTGAGGTTTGTAGGTTTATGGACTTGGGGGGTTTTATGTTTGTGGATTTGAGGTTTGTGCGTTTGAGGTTTGTGGGTTTACGGGTTTGGGGGTTTAGGGTTTGTGGGTTTGAGGTTTTTCGTTATGAGGTTTGTGGGTTTGAGATATAATTTTTGTGGGTTTGAGGTTTGTGTGTTTGAGGTTTTTGGGTTTACGGGTTTGAGGTTTCTTGGTTTGAGGTTTGCGGGTTCGTGTGTTCGAGGTTTCTGGGTTTGCTGTTTGTGGGCTTGTGGATTTGTGGTTTTAGGTTTATGTGTTTGAGGTTTGTGGGTTTGGGGTTTTAGGTTTATGGGCTTGGTGTTTTTCTGTTTGTGGATTTCAGGTTTGTGCGTTTGAGGTTTTTGGGTTTGAGGTTTGTGTGTAAAGAATTACCGATTTCATGGTTTTAAAAGTTTCGAAATTTCGTGGTTCAGCGACGTTGGCAAGTTCATAATTTTTTAGGTTAGTTTTTTGCAGAAAACTGAAAAAGTAGCAGTGCTACATGAAATTATAATTTGTTACGAGTATTTAAAGAAAAATTTATTAGAATCGGTCAAACATTGAGCAATCAGCAGAATTTTGAACAAAAAAAGGTACATTCCACATAAATTCGAATGAGTGGAAAAAATCCACAATATTCCATTGATTTCAGTAAAATTGTATTGAATTAAAAATACTTTAAGGATATTCAAGAGAATTTGATAAAAGTCGTTTCAATATGAATTAAAAATAATTCAAGTGAATGACCCAACATTTTTAAATCCAAAAATAAACATTGAACTCAGATGAGAGTGAATATAATTAGGGAATGAATATCTGGTAAAATCGATAAGAATTCCAGGTGATAAAATATTTTGATCAAATTTTAGATAGTTGAATTTATTTCTACATTAGTAATTTGTTTGAATGTTAAAAGTACGGTGTGACTATATGTCACATGCGAGTAGTTACATTTTATTCACGAGAAAAATCATCTGCTAATTCTAAACCATTTTGCGTAAACTTAAAAAAAAGCTTGATTCATATTGAATTTACTGCAATTTTCTCGCTATGCTCAGTGAAACTTCTGTAAATTATACACAATGTGCTCAAATCCTGTAACATTTTCTGTAAAATTTGAAAAAAATGTATTTAGTCACTTTTTTGGAAAATAAACTGATTTTTTTCTAAAGAAAGGGTATAAGTACAAGACAAACTATATCGTAGGTCTGAGCTGGTTTTCAACTCACTACGAATAATGAAATTATTTGTCCAAAAACAACCCGTAACTCGAATATATAATTCTAATTCAAAATATAGATGTTAAAGAAAAACAAAAAAAGGTAAGTCAAAAGTTAATGATTATGCGGGCTTCAAAAAAAAATGCTGAGAAATTTCCAAGTGGAAAATTATTACACCAGTCCCCTTCTCAAGACTCCAAACTGTTTCCACAATACCGCAGTAATAATTAAAAAAAAAAAGGAAAATCGACCTTGTCACATTAACTAAACTTATCTAGGCTGCCTTCAACTAAAAAAGTCTGACTTTTATATTTTATTTCATAAATTTTTTATTTCAACAATAACGTTAATGAAACAGAATAGTTAAATTGAAAAAAAGGAAAAAAAACTAAGCCTGAAACAATTAAAAAGAATTTTCAACAAAATCGTTGAATTTTCAGACGGAGGAATGAATTTTCAACCGAGAAGATAAATTTTTAAGCAAAAAGATTAATTTTACATTAAAATTACATGAATTTCAAACCAAAGAGTTGAATGAACCAAAAATGGAATAGTTACACTTTTAGTTAAAATAAAAATTAATGTCCAACACAAAAAAATTAATCAATCTTTAAACACCCTTGAGAAAACGGCATCCGCTTTTATAAAAATGTCAAGTTTATGATTTTCTTCACACAATATACGACAAACAAAAAAAGTCTGAAAATAAAATTGTTTTATTCAATGAATTCCATGAAAACTTATATTCTGCTGTGTCACATTTTGTTAATTTTCAACATTAGGGATTTTGATCGTGCATATTGAAACAATGAATATCCTGCTATCCTTTCATTAGCATAGAAACTGCCAGCTTTTTTCGGGCACATTCATATCTGTATCCTTATTCACAGATTTCAACATAAAGTAGACACAAATAAGGAAAATAATTATGATTCATGTTTTCACACATTTCGTTATTTACAATTATTTGGAAGGCGACAGTGGTATTAAGTTCAACAAATAGAGAAATTTCGACGTCTAAGATCCACAATCTTTCTCCTTCCAATCTATTCGTTTTGAAGATTAAATACAATGCGTCATCCAGAAGTCGTAAATGTTAGTATAAAAAGTCGTCGAAATTCTTCAATCATCAGTTCACTCTTTTCTTTCTTGGTCATTGTGACAATTAGAAGAAATGAAGACAACAACTCCTGTTCTACTCCTGACATTCATGGGGCTCCTACCTAAATATTGTAAGTGGAATATGATATCATAATTAATATTTGAAAGCATCAAATAAGAATTTTTTCTTTCATAAAGATTTGAAACATCCAAATTCTCTTCGTTGCGTGATAAAGGGATAGTAAGAAGTATTGTGAAATTTTCCACCCTGTCAAATTTAATTCTGTACTTCTGAATTCATATTTGAATTCTTGTCATAATAATTATGCTACTAATTACGATCTTTCTGAAATAAATATACCTTATTCTAACAGCTTTACCATTATACTTTGTTTTAAAGTAAAAATTTTACAACTGTAACAAAATTTCAAGGATACAATAATTAAGCTAATTAGAATTGAAATATACAAACATCACAAAATCGCCAATCAAGTGTCAAATGATCCCTATTAGAGATATTTTCGATTTTTCAAAAGGATATATGCGGCGAGAATTTTTCTTTTTAAATTTAATATTTTCAACAATTTTTCACCTCGGCTTCAACTCGTATCGTAACGTTTAATGATTCAGGAGAATTAAAAGGAAGATCTGAAATTCACACGACGCAATCTCTAAAATTGTTTCATTTATTTGAACCAGAAAAGCTTACAAAATCTTTACGGGTTTCCAAAATATCACTGAAAATGTTCAAACGTGTGTGCGTCCAGTTTTATTTCGCACGCTATAGTAATGCGACGAAACGAGATATTGGGATTCAAAAAGTGTCAGAGGTCCTATTTGTAAACCAATTTTTAAGTTTTTTTTTCAAATTGAGGCTGATTAAATAGCAAAGAGGCGTGTAGCAGCCGATAAAACAATTAATTTGTTATTTGAGTTGAAAAATGAAAAAGAACCAGAATATGTTAAATTTGTGAAACATATTTATTGATTGATTGCTCCCTCCAAGTTTCAGATATTTCCTACAACTTTCCTAGGCCATATCATGAGTTAAAGTCGAGGTGAAAAATTCTTGATTGATCAAAATTGTTAAATCTTTAAGTTGACAAGTGCAAATGAACTTTCTAAATGTCCATTTTTTTCCCACAAAATTAGGTGAAGGTGTTGGTGATACTGTTAAGGTGCACATGAAGGATACTGCTGTTTTTACTGGTGACCTCACAGGTCCTAGCAAGGTGGGTGAACCCCTTTGGATAAGAGAAGCGTCAAAGGAATTCTTTGCTGACTATAGAGTTTTTGTGCGTACGTCGTCTCATGATTTCTATTTTTCTCGTGAAGCACTCACATCAAAAACTAAATTTGTGAATCGTGTACACAGTGGCACTCCAATCAAAATTGAGCTACGGATATTTGGTTATGAACATTTAAACGAAGATGTTTTCCAGGTACTCGATTACGATAACCCGCCTGATAAGCAACACACCCGCCTTTTTATTACATTACCAGGCACTAAGACGGTCTATCATTTTAAAATGGTGATAGAACCGGAGGATGAGAGATTAACCGCCGCCCGGTTTAAGAAGCTCGCCAATCCTTCCTCTTTCTCTTTCTCTTCCTCTTCCTCTTCCTCGGGTCAGACTTCGAAAGGTTGGCGCTATTACTAGCAAGGGATCACAAAGAAACACATACATTCCTTGAGGACATATGTAAATGTTTATTCCAAATGAAAACGTTAAGTTTCTTCCATTTCCCACCTAAACACTTTTTGAATATTGACCGGCCGCGCTACCGCCACTTGTATAATTATCATATCGCCTGAGAGCAGAAGAGTCTATTTACGGCTCTGAGTGGATATCTTTATGTAATATCGTGAATATCCTATATTTTAAAAATTTCGAAATATCTCGAAATGTATATTTCCCTTTTGCGGATTATCTATATATATTTAAATAAATAAATCATTATATAACAACAGTAATGTGTTTGTTTGTCTAACATTTTGTACATACTGTACCTGAAAAATTCTGTCGTCTCTGAAACTAGCACCGTCTTTTTTGAAAATCAAATTGAAAACTATCCTATGCATAAGGGCTCATTTAGGGCTTTCAAGGGCCCTAAGTCCTGACCTCACAGGAAGCTAGCGCCGCCAAGCCTGTAACTTGAAAACTGTTGATTTAATATAATTCGTTTTTTCAGAAGGTAAGGGCTCATTGAGGGCTGACGATTCCCAATAGACTAATTTTATAAATTAAAATTCAATTTAATTCCTTGTAGGGTGACATGACCAGTGAATGAACACCCCCCAGTGAATGAACATAGCTATGAAAAGTCCAAATATTAAGACTAGGCGCGCTCTGTCGATAATTTTGAGTTTGCACTGCCCTCTAGGAGATCCTATTC
>CAKNYM010051213.1:165332-197508 GCA_932195095.1 Andricus curvator | reverse complement strand
GCACTGCCCTCTAGGAGATCCTATTCCAACTGTTGCATACCTCAAAATTATCGACAGAGCGCGCCTAGTCTTAATATTTGGACTTTTCATAGCAATATTCATTCACTGGGGGGGTGTTCATTCACTGGTCATGTCACCCTAATTACAATTTTCAGAACAATATTAAATGAAAACGTGACGAACAAAATGTTAATAATAAATTATGGAATAAAATGAACTCCTGTTAAATAAAATTTGTTTAAAAATTAAACCAATATTTTCAGCGATCTATGCACGACGCATGAATGAAGCAAGTTAAAACAGATTCAGAGTGTAAATAATTCAATCTCATGCTTTTGAAGAAAAATAATTTGAAGAAAAACATTGCTGGAGGTGACGTAGTCTCTTTACAAGTATCACACTTATCTTCTTATTGTTTGAATAAACCTGAAAATCTTACCCAATCGTCTTCTTTGAATAAACTCATCCATTTATCACTAGTAACGTTTTTGAATGAATTTTGAAATAATAGATATTATATAGCTCTGGAAAAATTAATATATTTTTACTAAGTGAAAATTTTTATTATTTCCTTTCAAAAATATGCAAGACACAAAAAAAACTAAAAAAACTAAAATTGTTCTATGAATATTTAAATGCTTATTTTAAATTCAGAATGATCTAAAATTGTTTTTTCGAGTTGGATCTGGTGCAGATTGTAAATATTTTGAAAAATCATCTGTTGTATGAGAATTTCCGGTTCCAAATCAAAATCATATTTCTTTTTAAAAATCGCACGTTTCAAGTCAAAATTGTGATTCTTTTAGAAATTTCGTTGTTTTAGATCTGAATTAAGACATTTTTCAGAAATCTACTGTTCCAAATCAGAATAATAATTCTTTCCGAAAATTTCCTCTGACAATTCAGAATTATAGTTACATTGGGAAATTTCCTGTATCGAGTCAGAATTATAAATCTTTCAAAAATTCCATGTTCTAAGTAAAAGTTGTAGATCTTTTGGAAAATTCCTTATTTTAGATCTGAATTATAATTTTTTTTTTTCAAAATTTCCTGTTCCAAACCAGAATCAGAAATCTTCTCGAAAGCTTCACGTTACAATTTCAAATTATTTTTATTTTGGAGCTTCAAAATTGATTATTTTATTCTCTGAACAATCATATACTATCCGCAATGTTTTAATAGACATTGTTTTATTCGGCAAGTAGTAAAGTTAACCTTGTATATTCATTTCAGAGATCAAAATTATATTGAATTTAAATTCCTTCCTTTAAAATATCCCAAATACTATCAAACAGAAAGTTTCCAAATAAAAATGTCAAGAATACATTCTGGAATAAAAAGGGCTGTTTTTAATTGAAATTCAATAAAAATTAAGCAAATATTTTCGTCGAACCTAGACACGGGGCGTGAATAAAGCAAGGTAAAGTCGATTATGTGTGTGAATAATTTCAGTTTCCACATGTTGAAGCAAGATGACTTGTTAAAACATTATCTTGATGGAGAGAACATAGCCTATTTACCAGTATCGCAATCACCTTCTAATTGTTTTAATAAAGATAAAAACGTTACACATACGTCTTATTTTATTAAAATTTTCTGTTTATCACTATCCTCATTTTTATAACATTTTAAAATAATATCCATAACACATTCCTGAAAAAATGAATATGGTATTTTAAAATAAAAAAAGCCAAAACTCAAGAAAATAACGTCCGCATTTCTGAAAATTTCAAACTTATGTATCATTTTCCTTAAAAAATATGCGATAAACGAACAATTTCCAAAATTGAAATTGTTCTTTCAAAAGAATTCTAGAAAAATTTCTTTTCCACTTTTTCACGTTTTGATAATTTTCAGCTCTAGGGATTTTGATCGTGCATTTCGAAACAAAAAAATTTTCTGCTAATCAAATCAAAAAGAAAAAAATCATTTATCTTCACAAAACGCAAAATTATTATTGGAAGTCTATATTCTTAATAAGTAATAAGGATATTAAAGTAACTAGAAGTTTTATTGACGAAAAATGTAACAGGTAAAAAGTAATACTTTTAAATCAATTCAGTTGTTTAAAGTGAAAACAATTAGTTGCACATTTTTAAAAGAAATTCATATTTAATTTGTTTTGAAACTCAGTAATTTATTTCGGAATTCGCATTCAAAAAATCCATTTGTGTAATATTTTATTCGTTTGTTAAAATCTCTTTGATCATAATACAAGTATATATGTTCACCATGTACTTTTGAAAAATAAACATGAATTAATTCCCCTAGAATTTGGTATTATTCGTTATTCATTAAATTTATTAACATTTATAACATTCTTATCTATATTTTCGGTAAAAAAAAACGTTCGAGTTCCAATTTATTTTAATATATGACATTGATATCTATTTGTCTGATATGAAGATCAGTTTAAAATACATGAAAGATATATTGGCATTATTACTAATAATAATAATAATAATATTGAAGAGTCTTAAATTGGAAACATTAAAAATTAATAAATTTTAAATTAAAAGTCGTTAACATTGAAGGATTTCAGAAATATTTCAGAAATCCCTTAAAATTTTTGGATAAGGTGAAAACTTTTTAAAAACAGTGTAAATCATTTGAAATCCGTTAAATATACATTAAATTATACTCATGCATCTGGTTCCCTAAAAAATACTTAAATCCCTAGAAAATGTTTAAATCGTCTAAAATTCTTGTAGGCTTATTCAAATCCCTTCAAATTTATTATCATTAAATTATACTCATGCATTTGGTTCCCTAATAAAAATACTCAAATCCCTACAAATTTTTGAAATCCTGCAGAATTCTTGGAGGCTTATTCAAATCCTTTGAAATTGTTGAAAAGGTAAAAAATCTTTAAAAACAGAGGAAATTATTTGAAATGCGTTAAATATACATTAAATTATACTCATTCATTTGGTTCTACAAACAAAAAATATTTAAATCCCTAAAAATGTTTGAAATCCTTCAAAATTCTTGGAGGCTTATTCAAATCCCTTGAAATTTTTGCAATGGTGAAAAACCTTGAAAAACAGAGTAAGTCATTTGAAATCCCTCAAATATTCATCAAATTATACTCATTCATTTGGTATAACTTAAAAAAATATTTAAATCCCTACAAATTTTGGAAATCCTTCAGTATTCTTGGAGGCTTATTCAAATCCTTTGAAATTGTTGGGAAAGATAAAAAATCTTCAAAAACAGAGAAAATTATTTGAAATGCGTCAAATAGGGTAAGGAGGGGCAGCACCGACCGGTAGGGCAAAGGCTACTTTGCTTATAACATCGCTATTACTCAGATAACAATCGTGCGACGCATTGAACCCGCAGGTCATCGGAGGCACGTCGTGCGTGCGAAAATGCATTAATTTTGCCAACACGTGCCTCGTTCAAGTGATGGGCATCAGAGTGCGAGCAGAATGCGTCGCATTTCGCTGTCACGCATGCACTCACGCAGTGTTGATATTATGCGACGCACATCGTGTAGGCACAGTGATGGCCGGGGATGACGTAAATTTACGGAAATTTAAAATGATCAAAATTAAAAATTAACGTAATATTAAAAAACTAATTATTGAACCGGGCTTAACATGTTTTGGTCCAAGCGCAATGGTGGTTCACCGCTTTTAAAAATTCTTGTGAACTTTAATTTTTGGAAATTGAATTTAATGAATAATATCAAAAAATATTTGTTAAATAATAATTTTATCATTTTCAGGGACCGTTTGCTCTCTGACAAAAAAATTATATACCCTCTTCTACCATGCGGCGGTTCAATTATAAATAAAAAATGTGTAGATACATTAAGTTTTGAAAAAATTTTAATTAATTGAATCACTTAAGCATAATTTTTATCATTATATATGAAAATATATATAATCGTTTAAGTGATATCTATAATAATATAAGTTTAAAATGTACTGAGCGAAATCTTTATTGAAATATATGATCATTTTCAAAAAGCGCGCGATGGCAGTATATCAACGATACGCGTAGTAAATACAATCGCTAAACGCTCGCTTGACTAGTGCGTAATGTGTCATTTTTCCTTCATTTGCAGAGAAGAAGAAGTCATTGTTTTTTTCCTGCTCCCGGCGTCTCTTATTGTGTACAGTTTTATGCGTTTTATCAAATATATCGCAATATAATCCTTAATTTAATTCTTGGATTTTAAGTTATTGTGGATTTTTTTTCGTGAAGCTTTTCTAATAATTATGCCAAAGTTTGAGACTGAAGCAAACTTTATTAAAATATTCTTATACGAATTGCGTTTAACTTTACCAAAGATTTGCGATAAGTGAGTTAAATGTAGATCCACGACTTTAATGAAACAATAAACGACATAAAGTCCATTTTTCACTTGTTATTTTACATTTAAAAACAATTAAATAAATTATTTATTAACCCTCCCATTAGAACTGCACTTTGTGCGTGCAATCTACCCGCACGCATTATGAATGCACGACGTGGCACCCATGTGTGCATCAACTGATGTCGCAGCTGTGTGATCATATGCGTGCACGACGTGCGGGGTAACCCGCACGAATACCCACACAATGCGCGCATCGTGCGTGCACAATTGTTATCTGGGTATTTAACAATTTTAACTCTACTTTTAATTAAATAAATCGATTTTATTATAGAGATAGCTTTACTTAATGAAATATTGAAAATTGACGTTGTAAAAGAAAAATTATGCAGAAAACAGTTTTGACAACGAAAGAATGGGAGATTCTCTGGCAGAAATGTAAAGTTTTCGACATTAATGGCAATACTTACAGTATGAAGATTTGATATTTTGACAGATAAAACAATATCACATTATGTCATTATAATAATTGAACGTGATACAAGTCCAAAGTATATTTATTATCGTAAATAATTGAGGCCTCACCAGTGGGGCAAGCACGACGAAAATAATAGCTTACACGTGCTTAGGTGGGGCGCGTCTGAAGATACTAGTTTAAAAAAATGATGCTCAACATTAAATAAATAAGAACTTTTGAAAATTATTATTTCACATTTATCCTGATGTGAATTTTTTGTGTAACCTTTTAAACTGGAAAAATGAGATTTTTTAGAATATTATTTTACAGTTTTAACATCATGAAGCTCATTTCCTCACCAAATTAAGATCTTTTGACACAAACATTTCAAAAAGATTATTTTGAACGTGAATAAAGTGAGATTGAATAGATTAGGTTTGTAGGTAGTTCCTGTTTTTCCATTTAGAAGCAGTAACTTGTAAATACCTCATGCTTTTGGAGGTGATATGTGGTCTATTTTTCCGAGTTTTTCCGGGTTCATGAAAGTGTTTCACGGTCATTGAAATAAAAAATTTTTGTCATTTGAAGTAACCAAACCTGAACTTGAAATTAAAGCATTCAAAGTGGGACTCTGTTGAATCTATAATTTTGCAAATTAAATCTTTAAAAAATTTTAGTTAGGAAATTGTTTATTTTTTCATTTGAAGTGGAAGCTCTCAACACTTATCCATTCAAGTATTGAAATTAAATGCTGTTCAACTGTAAAATTTCAAGCTTTACACTTTTATAAATCGAACAGTTCAAAGATTTCTGATTGAAAATATGAATCCACGCTCTGAAACGAGATTTCTTCAAATCAAAAAATAATACTCATTGGCTCTCTATTAAAGAAATTTCTTTGGTTAAAAAAAATGGTTCTTTGTGCCAATATAAATTCTGCTTTATCTTGATTTATTTTCAAGTTATTTTCAGTTAGATTTTTAAGTTAGAACTGACTGAAAATTTATCTTTTCTAGTTGGAAAATTTAACTATATGGTTGAAAATTCATTTATTTTGTTGGATGATTCATATTTCTGGTAGAAAATGAACTTCGCAGTTAGGAAATTAATATGTTCTGTCGAAAATTATTGTTTTTTGTAGAAATTAATCTACTTCAAGAAAAAAGCTATAATTTTGTGAAGGTAATTTTCGTTTTAAAAATCCAACTGTTTGTTGTAAGGTCCTAATATCAGGATAAAAATTCAATTACTTTGATAGAAAATTCAACATTTTGGTTGGCAATTAACTTTTTTTGTTGAAAGCTCATCTCTTCGGTTAAAAATTTATTTTTTAACTAAATATTTAACTATTTCAGTTGAAGATTTATCATTTTAGTTGAAAATTAATTTATTTTGTTGAAAATTCATATCTTTCGATTGACGTTAACGGTTTTTGAATGAAAATTTAAATCTTTTTTGGTTGAAATATCAAATATTACATGTTTTGTTGAAAATTCATCTCTTCTAGTTAAAAATTTGTCTACTTCGTGGAAAAGACAACAATTGTGTTAAAATTCATGTTTTTTCCTGAATATTTTTTCTTTGAAGGTTTCTGGTTGAAACTTTATGTTTTTGTTTAGAAATTGAACTAGTTGGTTGAAAATTAATGTACTTTGTAGTATGTTTTGATTTTAAATAATAATTATGTCAATTTGCATAATGCAATGAAAATGTGGCAAAACTTGTATTCTTTATTTACTGTAAGAATATAATTGTTGACGGTTAATTAACAATAAAGTTACTTTTGATTCTGCCAAATATCAATTGAAATACAGTTGAATATGTCTGGCTTGATCAAATAAAATTTTACATCACAGGTCTTGACAATATTTCGAATAAAAATTTAAAATTTTCAAATTTATTTATTATTCATTTAGAAAAAAAAAATTTCTACCACGAAAGATGAGTTTTAACAAAATACTTGAATTTTCAACAAAATGTTTAAATTTTGAATTGAAAAAGATGAATTCCCAACTGAAAAGTCTGATAGTTGATATTTCAACGAAAAAAATGAAATTACATCTAGAAAAAAGGATTACAGAACCAAAACGACAGATTTTCAACGAATAAGGATTTTTCAGTTATAAAAGAAAATAGTTTCGCCCAAATTGTAGAACTTTCAAGCCAAAAGAGGAATTTTCTGTACAAAAATTGATTTTTAATTAATTTTTTTTTAAAGATAAAATAAGAATTTTCAGCAAAAAAAAAGAAAATTAACAAAAAAGTTCAATTTTTTACCAAAGAGATAAACCTTAATTAAAAAAAAAATGTTAAGAAAAATGGTGAAACTTTCAACCAAACAAATTTTCCACAACGAAAATTGGATTTTAATCCAAACAAAATTTCAGTTGACACATTGTGTGACATCCACAAATTACGTATAACGTAACTAAAAAGGATCAGTTTTATGTAAAAAAATGAATTTAAAAAAAAACGGTTTCAACAAAATGATTAAATTTTTAACTGAAAGAGTTAAATATTTAGTTAAAAAATAATTTTTCAAGCCAAGAATGAAGTAATAAAATTTTAAGTTACAAGAATTAATTTTCAATAAAATAGCTGTATTTCAAACTAAAGAGATAAATCTTCAATTAAAAAAAGATGAATTCACAATAAAAAGTGCACTAGTTGATATTTTCACCAAAAAGTATTCTAATTTTGAAACAAAAAATAGTAGAATTAAACCAAAAAAAATACGAATTTGAGAAAAAAAAACTTGTCGAATGCTAAGCCGAGAAAGGTATTTGAGTTAATAAAGAAAGAAAGCTTTATCCAAAATGATGATTTTTCAAACCAGAAAAAAATAATCTTCTAGAAATAATATGAAATTTCAACAAAAAGCTTTATGCACAGCCATATTGTTGATTTTTAAAGCAAAAAAAAAAAAGAATTTCATGCAAACGGATGAATTTTCGACTTAGAATAGAATATTTAAGTTAAAGCAAAAACTAATGCTGAAGCAAATAAAAGGAATCTTCAACAAAATCGTTGAATTTTCAGCCGAAGAAATGAATTTTCAACCGAAAAGATGAATTTTTAGCAAAGAGATTAATTTTCGACCAAGGCAGTCGCATTTTCAACAAAATACATGAATTATAAATCAAACAGTTGAATAAACGATATATGAAATAGTTACACTTTTAGTTGAAAAAATTAATTTTCAACAACAAAAAAGTAAGCAATATTTAAACACCTTTGAATTGATTTTTTCATTCCAACGGTTTTAATTTGACATAGTCAAATTGTCAAAATTGTAATCTGAAATTAATTGATTTATGTAATAAGAAGCAATTTATATTTGAAACTAAGCATTTCTCAACGCTGCAATCCAAAGAAATTCAAAATTTAAGCTTTCAAACTTAAAATTCTGCAATTATTAAGGCTTTACATTTGGAACAAAGTTTCAGAATTCACTGTCCTGAAGGATTTTAATTTGAAATCAAATGTTTTTATTTTTAAATGTTCACAAAAAAAAATTCAAAATGAAAATTGATTAGTTTTGAATATTTGGTTTTTAAGACAAGAATGATCGCTTATTTTAAAGGATTTTAAAATATTTTCGAGTATTTTTAAAACATCTGAAGAAGTTTTAAGAGCACTAAAATTTTTTAAGAGATTTAAAAATACTTCAAAGGTCTTTAAGTGTTTCAGGGTATTCTAAAAGGTACCAAGGAATTTTCAAGAAATTCAATTTGTTCATTTTCAAATTTAAATTGGCCTAAATTGTATTATTTTTAACGATTTCGATTTGTTGAAGTACGATTTTCTGAAGTTCGATTTTGATTAAATGCAAGAAATTATGTTACAGAAGCGGTTTGTTTATTTGAAAAAATAAATTTATCTAAGTGTAAAAAGAACGACTCAACGCGTGTTGGGTGTGCGCTTTTAGAGAAGCGATTATTTTTAACGACAATGAAGCAAGTTGAATTAGATAAATTGTCTGGATAATTCCTGTTTCTCGCGGAATATGTAGCCTTCCTGTTGTTTCAATAAGGCTGAAAATGTTACATATCCATGTTCTTTTATCAAACACAGGAAACTTTTTACAAACTTGAAAAAATTGTTGACTCTGCAAATCAGAAATTGTGAAATATTTGTTTCAGTGATCTCTTTCTACTTTCTGATATCAGAAAGAGCAAATCATGACAGGTTAAATTTTAAACCACAAAATTTTAAATAGAATTTCTAGAAAGTTATTCACATTTGGATACAAATTTGACAAACTACATGACATTACTTTTAATTTCATTACTTTCATTATCAACCTATTTAGGAATTGGAAAGCAAAAAATAAATATTTTTAGGAAAAGATTCACATTTTTTTAAATACTCAAAGAACAGTTCAAAATATTAAAAAATGAATTTCAAGAGAAAAATTAAGAATATTCAAAAACATTTGAACTGAATATCGAAGGGAAGAAGCTTTTCAGGAACTTGGAAAGGTTTTAAGAGAATGAACAAATTTTTCCTACGATTCCTAAAAAGAATGTTTATGTTTTTTTTAATGAATTATAAGAGAATGTTGAAAAAGATATCAAAAGATTCTCAAAATTGTTTGAAAATTTTTTTATCATTCGGAAGATATTTTGAAACTTTAGAAGTTTCAAAAAGATTGGTAGACAATTTGAAATTTGCGAAGATTTTAAAGAATGCAAAATAAAATCGATATTTTTGGAGATTGCGAAAAATAAGCCTGTTAAGAATTTTGAAAGGCTTCAAGAAAATCCAAAAAAAAGTTCTTAAGATTTCTCTAAGAATTAAAATAATTTTCTGCTTTGAGGAATGGAAGGAAAAAATAATGTTCCAAAGTGAACATTATAAATTCATTGCCACTCAATTTCTTTTTTGGTGATTAATCTGTACAATTTAAACTTGCAATTATAGTAATATTGTTTTATGTTTGTATCTTATTAAGTCACAATGAAATGTTTTCCGCGCGCTTCAGCGCGCGTATAAAATCTCTAGTGTATTGATAATATAGGTCAATGGATTCGCCTTAGATCAACACATCTTTTTTATTCTCGCATCAACTTTAAATTATAAGAATAAGCAAATTTTTACTATAAAATTCGAGTTTTCATATACTATAAATGACCGTAACTTCCTGACTCTTAAAAAAAATGTATTAATATTATGAGTGAATCGATTCGTCTCGAACAGAGAAATCTTTTATGTTCTTGCATCAACTTTAAATTATGTTGCAAAAAGTTTTGCTATTAAGTACTGATTTTTTAAATATTATAAAGTACTGAAAAAAATGGAAAAAATATTTTTTTAAATCCTTCCGTCAGTTTCAAGATATTAGTGGGGAAAATGAGTCCTCCAAATTTTCTCAATTTATCTGCAACCGTCTTCAGGTTATCGTCTTTACAAAAAAGTGTGAAATCCACACACATATCCACACATATATTCCGACAATTGCTTAGAACATTGTATTAGACAGTTTTAAATTGAGAAACATTTTATTAAATAAGTGAAATTTTTTCGATACTGTTACCAATACAAAGCTCTCTCTACGAGGAAGGAGAGTTAAACAAAAATATTTTCAACGAACCTAGACACGTGGCGTGAATAAAACAAGGTGAAATCGATGAAGAGTGTTGTACATAACTATAATATCATCATTTTTTAGAAAGATAACGTGACTTATTTACAAGTTTGACAAAACTGCGATCTAATTCTTTCAATAAAGTTGAAAATTTAACACAATCGTCTTATTTTATTGAATGTTCTGTTTATACAACCCTAACAAAATCAATGAATTTTCACTAAGTATATCATAATGAAGAGAGTCACGAATTAATAAAACGGCGTCCACTTTTCTGAGAATTTCAAATTTATTCTGATTAAAAAAAAAAGTGTATGCATCTTAACTTTTTTTTGGAAAATACCCTCTTCAAAAAAATCATCATCGAAGAAGCAGTGCTTTCTCATATTCTTTTGCAGAAATGTTAATTCTCATCAAATTTATTTTCCTTACAATTTTTTTCTTTCATTAGCGTAGAAATCGTCAGCTTTTTGGACGTATATTCATTTTTGTATCATTGTTTGCAGTTTTAAACATAAAGTAGAAGAAGAAGCCATATCCTTATTTACAGATTCAAATATAAAGAAGACACAAATGAGGAAAATAATTCTAATTCTTGTTTGCACACATTTTGTCGATTATTTGTGTAAAGAATTCCGATTTCCTCATTTAGTAGCAAGATGATTTTTAAAAACATTATATTTGTAAAGATGACGTAGTCTATTTACCAGTATCGCAATCACTGTATAACATTTGAAAATTATTATCTATTATGTAGCCCTAACAAAATGAATATATATTGACTAAGTATATCAAAAACAAAAAATCCAAAACTTAAGAAAATGGCATCCACTTTTAAAAAAATTTCAAGTTTATTATTTTCTTTACAAAATATGCGAAAAACGAAAAAAGTCTCATAATAAAATTGTTTTATTACATGAATTCCACAAAAAATTCTATTCTGCTATTTCACATTTTGTTAATTTTCAACATTAGGGATTTTGATCTTGCATTTTGAAACAATGAATATCCTGCTATCCTTTCATTAGCATAGATACCGCCAGCTTTTTTAGGGCACATTCATTTCTGTATCCTTATTCACAGATTTCAACATAAAGTAGACGCAAATAAGGAAAATAATTATGATTCTTGTTTTCACAAATTCTGTTATTTACAATTATAATGTAGGCGAGAGTGGTATTAAGTTCAACAAATAGAGAAATTTCGAGGTCTGAAATCCACAATCTTTCTCCTTCCACTCTATTCGTTTTGAAGATTAAATAAAACGCGTCATCCAGATGTCGTAATAGTTAGTATAAAAAGTCTTCGAAATTCTTCAATAATCAGTTCACTCTTTTCTTTCTTGGTCATTGTGACAATTGGAAGAGATGAAGACAACTACCCCTGTTCTACTCCTGATATTCATGGGGTTCTGGCCTAACGATTGTAAGTGTAATATAATGTAATAATATAATAAAAATTGCAAAAATCTAAACTCTCTTTATTGGACGATAAAGAGATAGTGAAAAATTTTGTGAAATTTCTAACACTATAAAATTAAATTCTGTACTTTTAAACTTATATTTAAATTTTTGACATAATAATAGTGCCGCTAAAGAGAATATTTCAAATTTAAATACGATTTATTTTAAGAACTTCATAATTATACTTTATTTGAAAATAAAACATTCAAAATTGTAACAAAAGTTCAAATCTTTAAAAACTAACCCATTTAGAATTCATAGCCTCAAACACTACAAAATCTCCAATCAGTGCAATGATCATCATATTATTGATTTTTTACTGAGGATATAACGGAGGAAAAATTTTTATTTAAAAATTTATAATTTTCAACAATTTTGAACATCGACTTAGGAAAAATGCAGTGAAACTCTTAAAT
This sequence comes from Andricus curvator, assembly GCA_932195095.1. NCBI lineage: Eukaryota > Metazoa > Arthropoda > Insecta > Hymenoptera > Cynipidae > Andricus > Andricus curvator. The sequence goes on along the minus strand of CAKNYM010051213.1, from coordinate 185,264 downwards.
TTGAAAAAAAAACCGTCATCCCTTAAATTTTATATATAGTTTAGCGCGAGAAGCGAAATATTGGTGTTCAAAAAGTTTTACAGGTCATATTTTTTAACGGATTTTGAAGTTTCTTTTTAGGGTTTCGTAGCCCCGGGCTGAAACCCTTATGGTTTCGGTCCGGCGTCTGTCCTATCCGTCGCGCAAAAGAGCATGAGCGCCAAAATTTTTTCCGAAACAGTTTTTCAATACAATTTTTTTTACATAATTTCTTTTTTAATAATTTTTGTTTAAAACTTTTTTTCAAAAATTTTTGGATAAAAGAAAGTATTTTTCAAAATTTTTTGTTCAACAATTGTTTTCCAACAAATTAAAAAAAAAATTTTCTTTTAAAATTTTTTCAAAATATTTTTTCTTAAAAATTTTTCTTCAATAAATCTTTTTTTTGATAATTTTTTCTCAATACATTTTTTCTCAGGAAATTTTTTTTTTTTTTTTTTTTTTTGTTTCATGCAAGTTTTTTGCAACAATTGTTTTCAACATTTTTTTCATACATTTTTTTTTTAAATATTTGTACAAAATTAAAGAATATTTTCTTCAAGATTCTATTAAGACTTAAATTATCGTCCTAATAGGCTACGACACCCTTCCTTGTAGGCGCTCGGCGCCTAATTTGACTAATTTTTTGAAATTTTTTATTGAAGACTTTTTTTTCAACATTTTTTTCAAAAATTTTTTTCCATTAAATTTTTTTTCAAATATTTTCGCTTCGAATTTATTTTCATGAAATTTTTTTCATAAAATTTGTTTCCAAACATTTTTTTTACAAAATAAAAAAATATTTTGTTTTAAGATTCTGCTAAGAATTAAATTAACGTCTTAATAGGCTACGAAACCCTTCCTTTTAAGCGCTCGGCGCCTATCTTGACTAATTTTTTGAAATTAAAGCTGATCAAATCGCAAAGAGGATTTGTTATTTGAATTAAAAAATGAAAGAAAAAAAAAACAGAATTTGTTGAATTTGTATTACCTAATTTGCTCTTTTTTTATATTTTCTTAAAAACACATCGAATTGCTTAATATACTCTCCATGAAGGAAATTTTAATTATAGATTACATTTTTTAATTTCTTTAAATTTTACCAGCCAATTAATATATAAAACTAACATCTGCTGCATTTTGAGTGTTTTGGTGCATAATTTTCTCACAGTGGGGTTTAATTACGCAAAACAATTAACTAATCATGGACCAGTATTGAGCGAAAACAATTCGCATTGTTCTAAATAACATCAAATTTTTCAATTAAAAAGACACATCTTGAAGAAAAAATGGGATAGATAAATTTTTTATTTCAAAAATTAATTTTTAAAGAAAAAAGAATTTGCATTCTTAACAAAGTACTTAAACTCCGTATATTTTTGAAACAATATGAATAAACGGAGCAATGTAGATAGTAAAAATATAAAAACGTATTTTTTTGTTTTATCTTCATAACATTTTTATTGCTAAAATATTTTGGTTCAGTAATTAACTTTTCGACAAACTAGTCTTACTGAAGCTGAAAGAACCTCTGTGCAAAATTTGCTAATTTGAATCAATAATAGTGTAAAATAAAAACAGTTTACAGATTATATTAATGAAAAGTTCTTCATTAATTTCCGTCGATTGAATAACTTGTGCGGCTTACTGGTCGCAGTATATGTTTGGAAGCAATTTCGAAAAAAGTAGGTTTCTCCTTTTCAACCATCCTCTGACGTATACCGTGATAATTAATCAGCACAAGTTATTCTACATAAAAAATTATCATTAATTGTGATTTCAAAACATAATTAAGAAATGAGTAAATTTGTTTTTAAATTGGTCTCGAATGTTCTCTTTGAGATTTAATTACCATACATTTGCAAAAAGAAACTTGAAAATTGGTGAAGGAATATGACCCCTGAAACTTTTTAAGCCGTAATATCTCGTTTCGCAGCACTCTACGGCTGGCAACAAGCCTACTCAAACCCGACGCAGACACGATTAGACATTTTGAGTCATATTTCAGATATTCGTGGAGTTTTCTTGAGTTTTCTTGACATAAATTAAAGACATGATTGCAAGGATCACGTCCTCTAAATTTTAAATTCTTTACAAGTTTCCTAAGCCATATTACGAGTTAAAGTCGAGGTACAAAATTTGAGGAATTCTTGACTGATCAAAATTGCTAAATCTTTAAGTTTACTAGTGCACAAAAACTTGCTTAATGTCAATTTTTTTCATACAAAATTAGGTCAAGCCGATCCAGACGACTATGGTAGAGTAATGGTGAGAATGTGGGATACCTGTCAATATTCTGAAGAAGTCATTCGCACCTATGTGATGCCCAGGTGGGTGACTGAGCAGTCAAAGGAAATATTTGAAGAATATAAAGTTTTTGTGAGTCTTGCGCTGAGTTGGTTTCATTCCAGCGGACCCCTCTGGACACAAACGGAAATTCTCGTTCGTGATTCTGGTCAGACTCCAACTTACGTTGAGTTAAAGGTACAAGGTTTGACATTTAAAAACAAGGGAGAATGCAAGCAACTCAAATACAACAAACACCCTGGATTTCAACACAGTAACATTTTTATAACGATAAAACACAGTAAGATTGTCTACCATTGCCGACTCAATCCAGAACCAACAGAAAATTCCGCTGAAGTAGCTGATCAGGTCAGACATGCCCTCGGTCAGCTCAATCTTTCCTCGGGATCGAGCTCGGGACAGAGTTCGAGAGGCAGGCAACATTAGGATTAATGGGGCACAATTACAAAGATGAGCTACTTAGGGATATTTATGAGCTTATATTTTGAATAAAAAATGTTTCGTTTCTTTCCTCCGTCAACTTAAAACTAGTCAAATATTGGCTGGCTACAAGTAATATCGCAAATGTCCTATCCTTACTATAAAATCTCTAAACGATATTCTTGATTTCGATAGTCACGATTATATCGTTTGCGCCTGCTGTGGGTGTGACACGAGGCATCAGTGCGTTAGAAAGTGATGGAACATGTCACGATTCATACTTTTCGCCTGCTTTATGCGTGTGTCGCGAGGCATCAGTGCGTTAGAAAGTGATGGAACGTGTCATGATTTTTCGTTCTTCAGTTGAAGTCATTTGATCCCAACGGAGCCGCCTTGATCTGCGCTTGCTTGGATTATAGTGACGTTCATTGGCTACAGTGTGCGTCTGCATTTGAATATTAAATACGTATGCAAACTAGAGCCAATGAGTGCCAGTCAGTTGAAGCATGCGCATGTCTTTCGGGATCAGTGTTCGAATCGTAGTTCGAGTTCGATAATACGACGACGTGTTTCTTCGCATTTAGTAATGTGATCCGCCTGTTTGTATACAAACTCGCGTACGTTTCGGTTCTACTTTGCCTATAGAAACTCTATTTCGTTATACTGACATATTCGAATAATTATTTTTTTCGTTTTGAATAGACGAATGTCAGAGATCTGTGTATGTCTACAGATCAATCATTTTATAATTTAAAAAGATGTTCTGATAATCTGAAGGGATTTCAAAGATGTTTAAAGACTATAGGGTATTTTTTTATAATCCAAGGAATTTTCAAGAATTTTAAACAATTGCAGGGAATTTCAAAAGATTTCGAATAATTTGGAATATTTTAAGATATTATGAAAAATGTTAAGGAGTTTTCAATTGATGCATATTTTAGGGTATTTGAAAAGAATCCAAGGCATTTGAGATGCCAAAAGATTTTAAAGAGTTTGAAATATTTGAGGATATTTTAACAGATTTCAAGGAATCTTCAAGTGATTTTAGTCATTTAGTGGATTTTAAGTATTTTAGAGTATCTTAAAAGATTGAAAAGTATTGTCGGGAGCTTTAAAATGTTTCGAGTAATTTTAAAATATTTAAACTAAATCTTTAGGAAATTTCAAAAGAATGCAAGGTATTTTCAAAAGATTTACATAATTTAAAGGTGATTAACATTTTTTTAGAGGATTTGAAAACTTTTGGAGTATTTCGAAAATTCCAAGGAATTTTCAATTTATTTCAGTAATTTAATTGATTTCAGAAAATTTGAGATATTTTAGAGTATTTAAAAAAATTTCATGGCATTTTCGAAAGCTTTAAAACATTTTAAGGAATTAAGAATTTTCAGTTGGTTTCAGTAATTTAACTGATATCATATGATTTTAAAAGATCCTGAGTCATTTTCGAAATCTTTAAAAAGTTTCAAGTAAAATGTTTTAGGGTATCTTAACAGATTCTAAGGAATTTTCAATTGATTTCAGTAATTTAATTGGATTTCAGAGGATTTAAAAAATATCAAGTGAGATTTGAAAAAATGTTCATGGGTATTGTATCAAAGAGTTTCCTAAAATTTCGAAAATATAGACCGATTTGATAGGACCTATGCCAGGTTTTAGGGTATATTAAAAGATTCCAAGGAATTTTTAATTAATTTCGGTAACCTGATAGGATTTGAAATAATCAAAAATATTTCAGGGTACTTCAAAGATTCCGAAGTACTTTCAAGAGATTTACAAATTTTAAGGCATTCCAAAAGATTTTAAAGTTCTTGAAATATCTTAGGGTATTTTCAAAAGATTTCAGTAATTTGAAGTGATTCAATTCTTTCTCTTTTTTCCTCCGTTATTTATTTGTCTCTAATGAGCCGAAAAGGAGGTAGTTTGGGAACCTAATTTTGGTTTGGAATGTATTCCATGCTCTTTTTGCATAAAATGATTCATAAGAAAGTAGATTTCATTTTGATTTCAAATTTAAAAAAAAACGATTCTCACTATGTGAGGGCTTTTCAAAAGGGCACTTTCAGAAGATTTGAAAAATTTCTAGGAATTTCCAAGGATTTGACTGATTTTAAGGTATTTGAAAAATTTGCATAGTGTATTAAAAATTTTCCTGAAATTTTGGAAAATATGGAGCGATTTCGTAAGGCCTATTATGATATCTCGAAAAATCCCAAGTGACTTTGTAAGATTTCCGAGGATTTCAATGATTTTAAGGGAGTTTGAAAGCTCACAAGGTATTTTGATAAATTTTCCAGGATTTCAAGTTATGTCATCAGATTTCATGTAATTTCAAGGGATATCATAATATTTCAATAGATTTCTAAGAATTTATTCACAAGGATTCATGGATTTCGTATGATTATTCAAAAATATTTTCAAATATTTCAAGGTTTTATCAAAGATTTCAAAGAATTTGAAAGATTTTAGGATATCTTAAAAGATTCCAAGGAATTTTCTATTAATTCAAAGAATTTGAAATATTTAAGGTATTTTTAAAAACCAAAGGAATTTCTAAGTGCTTCAATACATTTCAAGGCATTTCAACAGATTTTAAAGGATTTGGAATATTTAAGGGTATTTTTAAAAACTTCAAGGGATTTTCAAGAACTTTACAAAGTTTGAAGTGACTTTTAATATCTTTAAGAGAAATAAACAATTTTTTTTTAGTTTTCAAGAATTTTGTAGAACTTCTGAATATATGAAACTATTTCATAGGACCTGCAAGGTTTAAATATATTTTAAAATATTTAAATGAATTTCATGAGATTTCCGAAGATTACAATGATTTTAATGGATTTTAAAAGCTCTCAAGGTATTTCAATAAATTTTCCAGGATTCAAGAAAATATTATAAAATTTGATTCAACTTCATGCGATTTTATAATATTTTAATGTATTTTAAAGAATTCATTCACAAGAAGTGAGGGATTTTGTAGGTTTTCACATATTTGAAGAGATTTTAAAATATGTTTTGCAATTAATTTGAATTCATTTGAAATTCACCCTGAATCATTACTAATTCATTCAGAATTATTTTATTATCTCTTTCCAATTTTTTAATTTAACTGATTTCCTTTAATTTAAATCAATTCTGTTCAGTTCAAACAATTTTTTTTTTAATTTCAGTTTTTGTTTAATTCGTGTTGATACACATATTGACTTTCAGTCACTTTTTGGATTAGAAATTAGTCTTGCTGCAAAAAACGTCAAATTAAAAATTATTGCTTCACACTCACGAGATATTCTCTGGAAATCTGCTTTCCGCCAACATCGCATTCAAAATACAGTACACCTTCAAATACTTGTCAATACGAAGTTTTTTGTAGGGTACTTTTTTCTGCTTTTTTCGGTTTAGATGGGTCACTTTTTTAAAATAAATTGAAGCTGTGACAGCCTTTAGAATAATAAATGGCAAATTCAGGTCTCGGGCTCAACACACTATTGACACTTTTTTTAAAGCGTTGACGCTGTTTTGCTATCACTTCGAAGAAAATACATTGAAGACACTACTTTCAAATCAAAAACACGAATTTATCAACCAAGAAAGATTTTTCAAACAATAAAAAAAATGTCATCAAAAATGTTGATTTTTCAAGCCAAGAACATGGGCTTTCAACAAAACTATTAAATATTTAACTGAATATTTAAATTTTCAATCAAAAATATGAATTTAAAACCAAAAAGATCAATTTTTAACCACAAATGGAGCAGATAAATTTCAAACTTTAATATTTTTACTAATGGAGGATATTATCTACATTTTGAAACGATAATTAAACAATGATATCGAGGAAAAACCTACTAAAAAAATTAAACTATCAGATGAAAACAATGCTTCATAAAAATAGTATATAAAAAGCGACGATGTAAACCAAATACTTTGTGCAACGTTTTTGTATTATTACTTATATAACATATATGTGGATTTAAAAAATAAAATTTATAAACTGGGCCAGTACCCGTCAGAAATATCAGGACCTGCAGGTGGTCCTTCGATTTTAATCAAACTTTGTAAAATTATAATGCTGTACTTTATACTTTCAATCATTTTATGAAAAATATTTTACATACAATTTTTGTCTATAGAAAGAATCCATGTAAAATTAGACATGTTCTACAAGTACAGTTGCAGAATATATCAGGTCGAAAATATTTTTCTTGGTTAAATTATGCGATACGTAAAAATAAATTATTAAAAAAAAAGTTCAAAACAGATTTTCGCAGAAGGTAAAAAATTACATTTTTTTGAAATTTCTTTGTTTAATTTAGCTTTTAATAAGAAAGAGACTCTGACTTTTATAAAGGCCTGGAAATTTCTATAGACAGGATAATTTTCTTCTTATAATAAAAGAATTTACTTATATTTACGTAAACAACAGATTCGATAAAACTGTTCACGTATAAAAAAGTTATACTAAAATACATTTTATTTTTTCGTGACAACTTGCATCATTTATGATAAAAATTAGAAAATGTATTTATTATGAAAAAACTTCACTACATCTCTCTATGCATAATAAATTATTAGTGGCAAATGGATTACTATTGAGCAATGGTAATAATTGCCGAGCAAATAGACAACTTAAAAATTTGTTATCATATTTCTTAAAAACTGAAAGATTGGCAATTACTACCATTATTCTATATGTATCATTCATTTTCTTAAATTTTGGACAACTTATATAATAATAAAAATTAATATTATTCGTAGCATTTATCAAATTCAAATTCATATACTCATATACATATTATAACGAACAATTCACAATTTATTTTAGAAATAATATTTCTTTTAATTTATAAAATGAAAAATTTAATTACGGCAAAATAATTTACAAATAAGTTCAGTAGTAAAGAAATTTAAGAGTAATTTATAATAAATTGAATTATAATTATATTCACGATCCTTTCAGATGATAACGATGGCAGAATTTACCTACAAATAAATTATGAGAAATCAATTTATTACTCCTTTAACCCTTCGCACGCGGCAGATCCAATATGGCGGACGAGTTTTTTAAAAAGTTGTTAGATTTTCATAAAATTTTTTACTCGGGGGTTTTCGAGGTCGCTGATTACGAACCTGGATCCCGATTTGAGAAATTCAAAATGGAGGATCCAATATGGCAGACATATTTGTCGGCCATTTTGAATTTTGGAAATCTGGCTTCAGATTCGTGATTACCGACCCCCAAAACCCCCAGATACCAAGTTTCATGAAAATCCTTCGAATTTTTGAAAACTCGTCCGCCATATTGGATCTGCCATTCTGAATTTCGCAAATCTGGCTCCGGATTTGTAATCAGCGACCCCAAAAACCCTAGAGTACCAAGTTTCATTTCAATTTATCCAATACGTCGTTCAAAATTGAATTCTTTCGTAAAAAAGAGCGATTTTCAAAATTTGTTTATTTATAACTATTTATAATTTTAAACAATACGTTTGTCAACATGTTTTTTCAAATTCTTCAATGCTTCAAATACGATATCAATAAGAAATTTTTGTTATTAGTTCAAAAACATTGAATCTAGAGAAGAAAGTTGTGAATAAAAAAGGTGGTAATCTGGGTTACCACTGCGCCGCAAAGGGTTAACAGACATCATACTGTGGTGCCTTCTAATTATTTTATACAAATATTTCGTGACATTAATTAAATATAAATGACATAGAAAAAATAAGTTGTTGGTTCATTCTTTTTTAAAAATAAAAAATTAATAGGCGCGCGCAAGACTACTAGTATAGTAAAAATCTCGATCTTCCTGGGATATTCTGATGTACCATTAATTTCGTATATATCTAGAAATGTATGTATATATATTACCTTCTGCAAATTATGTATACATACTCAAATAAAGAAACTCGTCTTATAACAATAATCAAGTGTTTTTCCCCCTACGATTTTGTATAAACTCTAGTAATTTTTTTTTACCGGCAACTTTACAAATTTGCAGAAGAAAAATCTGTTCAATCGCATCATATATTGCAATTTAAAATAAGTCTGATATTAACTTCTTTTCAATACTTAGTTAATTTTTTACTCATTTAGATATACAATCATTCAGTTTATAGGAGGCTATTCTAAACTATTTGACATTAAAAAATTTCCATTTTGGATCTTCTTTTCAAATGGTACATTTTCAATTTAAAGAATTTGAAAATGCAGTTTTGAAGACTTACAAGGAGATGTTCAGAATTGGGATCTTCAATAAATTGAAATGTTTATTTATTAAAATCTTATTTCAAATTATGTAAATGTATCATTTTTAACGCTTGCTTTCAAAACAAAATTCGTGTTATTCTTGAATTTTAAACTGTTCAAATGTTTAATATTTAATTGTTGAAAACTCAATTTCAATAAGAATTTATTGCCTTGCCCTGCCAAATAATAATAATGAAAATAATAATTTGTAAATCTACCACTTTTAACACTTGTTTTTAAATCAAAATTCGCTTTTTTCTTGAATTTTCAACAGTTGAATTTTTAACTGCTGAAAATTTGATTTCTAATTTTTTCATTTTTCCACTGCGAATTTGATAAAAATTTCAATCCATACCAAACAATGTTCATAAATTAGATTTTTCTCATCTCCTTGTTAAAAAATTATAAAATGAATGCGTTTGAAATTGATAATTCTGATAAAAAAAAATGGTTTAAGTTGATCAAATATAAATATAAATTAATAAATAATTTTTAGAATTGCACCGTGCTTTGAGTTTTCAAAATAAAACAATAATTGATTTTACGAGACAGTTCTAAATATTTTCAGGATTAAATAATTTACAGATTTTGCTGTTAAAAATTAAAGTGTTCCAATTCGACAAACAAATGTAAACGTCCGATTGCAATAGTACACACAATTTTAATCATTCAATGACTTCAAATTATTGAATAACTTCAAATTAATAGATTCATACTTTGAATAATAATAATTTTAAAATGAGCAGTATGAAATAAAATATCAAAAACTTTAAACTTTTTAATTTCAGTCGTTCCACTTTTTATTTATCTAACCCAAATCTAATCTAATCTTTTATAAAATTAATTTCACCGAGCATGAATGAAATAATAGAATAAAAATTGAAAGCAAACATTATTTTCCAAAGTTCGATAGAAAAAACATTCAAATGTTGGGAAATCCTAGAAAATTTTTTCAAATCCTTGAAATTTCTGAAACGATATTACATTATTTACTGGAGCAGTGTAACCAAATTTATCATCAGCTCTTCGTTGGATAATGTACAGAAATGGACCTTGGAATAACTGAGCCTTGGCTCGATAAAAATCTTATTTGATAGAAGACTCGTTTCAAATAAAATCTCTATGTATTCTTCTTCATGCGTCTGGAAGGTAAAAGATGACAAACAATTTCATACTGTACCCACTGTATAAATTGCTAGTAGAAAAAAATTTAAAAAATGTTATACCATCACGCTGGAATTATAATCGATAAAACTTTTCATATTTATCATTTATATTCAATGAATAGATTTCCAATTCATTCTCAAAAACTGGATTATCTACAACCTCTTTTTAAATCAGGGGAACAGAGGTGTTTTTTTATTTGAAAAAATGGTTTTGGAAATAGAAATTACTTTTCAATTATTTTTTAATTTATTAAATCTTATTCCCTAAATTGAAACGTATTTTATGAAAAATTAGAAACGTGTGTCTTCCCACGTGTTCGTGGGTCATTTTCATTTTGAAAGCATTTCCAAATATTGAAAGTTTTTCGTTCCATGTTCGACAAAATTCGAAATGTTCATTTGTTTTAATTGAATTAAAATTTCCTGAATACTATCATATAGAAACGAAACAAATAGAAAAATTACTACACACTAAAACTGGGTATATCAAATTGTTGTAGCTATTTCGATCTAGAATTTCAACTCAATATGATTCGCTTTAGAGGATCAATGAAAATTGAGGAGTCATGGTGTGCCTGAACCAACTTTAAATTCAAGGTCATAGCACATTCAATTTTTTTGTTGGGTTCGATTAAGGGCTTAGAAATAGTCTGCAAAGAAATTTGAGTCAAATCCCCCGAGCCGTTTGAAAAAAAAAATGTTTTGTTAGGGTGAAAAATAGAATTTTTCAAAAAATGTAATAAATTGATTTTTTTTTCTGCACTTTACTGATGAAAAAAAAATTATAAAAATAAAAAAAATAATCTTGAGACATTAAAATTTCAAATTTTTAAAATAAATCTAACTAAAAATATAATAAATTCCTAAAATATAATAAAGTCTTTGATGTACGTTTTAAAATATACCTATCATACATACCTGTGTTAACACAAAAACAACATACAACAACACGTGAATGTAAACATTGATGGAGTCTCTTACATATAATGTAAACATATCTAGAACAAGGATCACATTTTTTTGTACACCGAAGCATTACGAAAATTCAAAAGATCATATTATAAACGGTAAACCCCTAAAAGAAAAAGAACACTTGGTGTGTCATTTGATTGAACTGATTCCAAATGAAAAAGCGACTAACACTGAAGAAAATAAATCAGGAAGAAATACTGTAATCGCTTTATCTTAGAAGCATGGAAATCCTTTGAAAATTTCTTTGACTGAACAGCAATCAGAAAACAAAAACGGAAGTGTGTTTCTAATGAAGATGTTTCAAAAATTGGAACCAGTTATGGGCTTTCAACGAATAAAGTACATGGTATTACAGCAGCTCTTCGCGTCGCTACGAATGACAGAAAATTATTTCAACCAGGTTTAAAACAAAAATTAAAAACTTTGAATCATTCTCTTGATTTGTATTTCAGTATGAAAGACTGTAATGTGATTAACACTAAAAATAACGATACTGCAACTACCGCAGAAACTTTAGTGTTTTGCAATTATGTAAAAGGATTATTTCCGTTTGTTGAAGAAAAAAGGGAAGTTGATGAAATGCATTTGAAATTCGGAATAGATAGTGGCGGAGATTTTTTGAAAGTTTGCCTTTCGATGCAATCTTTGGATGAATCAGAACTTGCAAATGTAGAAGGTCGACAGAAGTATGCCGAAGGCGTTGTCGCAAAAAAGTTTAAGGATTCTGGCGTCAAGAAATCACTACTGCTTGGTATAGTGGCACATACACAAGAGAAATATGATGTGGTCTCTCCTAAAATTGAAGGATTTAAAAGGGACAATAGCAACTGATTTAAAACTTGCCAACGTATTAACGGGCTTCATGTAACACGCAAGAAGTTTTCCTTGCACATGGTGTACTGCATCAACAGATGAATTTAAACGCGTGTGGGGAATACAGAACTGTTGGAAGTTGTAAGGAAAAATTTTTTCCGTGGCAAGACAGTGGAAGTAAAACATCATCTGCGAAGAAGTATATATAATTTTCTCAGAAAACGCTAACATAGAAATATTAGAAATAATTCCATCATCAGAACTAAATCTGATGCTCGGGGTTGTGAGCAAAATGTATAAACACATGCTGACGGAATTTGAAGATGAGAGTCTCCAATGGGCTAGAATGTTACTCGCAAGTTTGTACATGGGAGTCCAGCGTTCGCAGGTAATTCTTGCAAAATGCTGTTAGAAAAAACCGACTTATCGCATGGAATATGTAGCATTGGTTGTTTAATATATGTAAGGTGCTTTAAGGCTTTGCAATCCGTCGTTGATTCTTTTTTTTCTTCAACATTAAACCCAGACTACATAGATTGTATATATGAGTTTCAGCGAAGTTACTGTGATTTGGAAATTTCAATTACACCTAAAGTTCACGCGTTTTTTTTCATGTCCCTGATTTTTGTTGTAAAGTTGAAAAAGGCCATAGATTTTACAGTGAACAAGCCATGGAATCTGTCCATTCGGATTTTAAAAGAACCTGGGCTAAATATAGTTCAAGTTTTGAGCACACACCCTCAATACCCAAGTAACTTACTAAAATCTATACAAGAATACAATGCCCCTCATGTATTAAAATAATTTATTTTTTGTTTCAGTATTGATATGGACTGATATTATATTTATTTACCATATTTTGTTACATGAAGTGGAAAAATTGAAAATTCATCACATTTTTTTGAAATTTTTTATTTTTAACCCATAAAAAACACTTTTCTCGAAAAAGGCTCGGGGGATTTGGCTCAACATTTTTTGCGCACTATTTTTGAGCCCCTTAATCGAATCCAAAAAAAATTGGATGTGCTATGACCTTGCATTTAAAGTTGGTTCAGGCACACCGTGGAGTACAACTTCAAGGCGTATTAGCATCAGTATACAAAACAGAATGACAGTTGACGATTTTTGAAAAACATTCCTTTCTGCCAAATTCAAGTTCTGCAAATCGATAATCGATCCTTAATCAAGATTTCCTGACATTTGTAAACAAACATCCACAACCTCAGTAATCATAAACTTAAATAAACGGAGCTAAGTAAATGCTTTTTTTTCAAAATTTAATTAACAATTTAATTTTAAACGATTATCAACAATTGATCATCATTTAGGTAAGAGGTTTAAATAATGTTATAATATGTTGAGTAGTTGAAATTTTATGACAGATAATTGATCTCGAAATTTGAATCAAGTTGATCATGAATATAGGTATCAAAACCTTGCATCCTTTTGATCCATTTGCCGCATCAACTTGATACCTGGTAGTTTTGTGTGTAATAAATTACGGAATAAAATAAGCTGAGCTGCTGTTAATTAAAATTCCTTGAATATTAAACAAACATTTTCAGCGAGGCTAGATACGAGGTGCAAATAAAGTGGATAAATAATCATTTTGAAAGAAGATGACTTGTAAATACGTTATCTTGGTGGAGGAGACGCAGGCTATTCTTATTAGCATAGAAACCGCTAGATTTTTCCATGCATATTCATTTCTCTATCCTTGTTTGCATTTCCAAACATAAACTAGATGAAAGTGAGGAAAATGATTCTAATTCTTGTTTTTTATGAAGAAACTTTCAAGGTCTGAGATCCACAAGCTGCCTTCTAGCATTCTAATCGTTTTGAAGAATAAATAAAACGAGTCATTCAGAAGCTGCAAAAGTTAGTATAACAGGCGCGGATCCAGGGGGGGGCCACGGCGGCCCCCCCCCCCAAGTCCTAGACTCGAATTTTTCAAATAAGATAATTGAAGCTTTCTGATTTATTGAAACGAACTGAGCCAGCGTGAATTGAATGCGCGTAAATTTTCCTTAATTCGTGGTCAAGGTAATTTTGAAAAAAATTAATAAAAATTGCATGCCTCGAGTTTTGAACCAGCGATCCCAAGTATATAAGTTCAGAGGACAATACCGAGCTACGGAAATCATTAATATATATTTACAACATATCCTATATGCCCCTGTGCGATAGTTACACCATAAGAATTCGATTGCATAGGTCAGTTTTGACTGTATTCGCGCTGCCGAATTCTGGCGATTTGGAGCTTGATTAAAAATCTCGCGGATTAAAATGAATTGACCTACACTGAAATTAATTCGTATTGACACTTTCAAATGAATAAGGTTCCCTACAAAATTTTCGCTGAATTCAAACGAACAGGATATTTGAAGACTATATTACTCTTCACGAATTTACACACATAAAAAGCAAGAAAATTGCCATCACAATTACTGGGATTAAGGTCTCGATTACTGGGATGTTTACCTTAACTGCATGAATTAAAAAATGGAAAAATTAGTTTAAAAAAAAACTAAAACGTAAAGTCTAAAAATACGTTTTTCAAAAGAAGTCAAAAACTTCGGAGAAAACTTACTATTTTGGAATTTATCAATATTTTTGAAAATATTAAAATGTGTTTACAAAAGGTATGGTTTCCCTCGGCGATAGTTTCGTACCCCAATTCTGAGCGAGATGGAACCCCATCTTAAAATTAGGTGCAACAAAATTTATCCCAGAGTTTTTACTGTATTAATTAGAAGACTTCAATTTCAGAATTATTCAACTATATATTATTTTAATTGTTTCATTAAAGAAAAATTCCTAAGCTACCAATCACGAAATACGTATTAACATTCGAGAAGCATAATTACATTCTGAAATATCATAACGCAGGGTGGCCGCTGGACCGGGAAACCAGGAGATGATCAGCATTTTTTGAGAGCGAGAAATGACAGTGAATTTATTTTTTGACCCGTATTTTTACAAGTTTATCATAGAAAAATCTATCCAATCGATTGGAATATCACAAATTTCATATCACAAGATATATAATGCAATTTAAAATAAGTTTGATGTCAACCTTTTTTTAAATGCTAAGTTGAGTTGTTAACTTTTTCAATTAGGGAGCGTACATAAATTACGTAACAGCTCAAGGAGTGTGGGGGGGGTCGAGACATTTTTTTGCGATTTGTTACGAAAGGGGGGAGGGGTTCCTTCACTCATGTACGTAATTTTTGCAAATTCGCAAAAACTTCCTCCTGAAGATTATCTTTTCAGTTATAAATTTTATTATTTGGTTGAAAATTTAACAATAATTTTCGGTTAAAAATTCAACTCTTTCCGTATAATATTAACCTTTTGATGAAAATTCATATTTTCCTGTAGAGAAGTCTATTGAAATCCTTTTGAATGAAAATTCAACTGGTTTTTTGAAAATTTTTCTTTTTGATTTAAAAATTCACCTGTTTTAGTAGAACTTTCATTTTTGTTGGACAATGCAACTGTTTGGTTAAAAATTTAACAATCTCGTTAGAAAGGCATAAGTTTTGGTTAAAAATTTGACTATTTAGCAGAGAATTAACTTAGAGTTTACAATTCTTATTTTGGTGTTGGAAAGTTACCTGGAATCTTCTTTTGATAAAAATTTAACTATTTTTTTAAGCTTTTTTTTTAATTCATCTGTTTTAAAAGAAACATTTGATCTTTCTTGAATGAAAATGCAACTTTTCGGTTGAAAATTCAACTCTTTTTTGAAATTTTTTTTTCTGATTTGAAAACTCATCTGCTTTAGCAGAAGCTACATCTTTCTTGGATAAAAATGCAACTGTTTGGTTGAAAATAAAACTATTTTGATAAAAAGTCATACTTTTGGTTGAAAATTCTACTTTTCTGTTGAAAATTTAACTATTTCGTAGAAGATTTACTTTTTGTTCAAAAAATATATTTTGGTGTTAAAAAATGAACTGAAAGCTTTTCTAGATGAAAGTTCAACAATTTGGTAGAAAATGCAACTATTTCGTTAAAAATTCATCCCTTTTGGTTGAAAAAATTCGTCTTTTCGGATGAAAAATTCAATTTTGTTCGTAGAAACTTATTTTTTCTTAAAAAATTCATATTTTGATCTTGAAAAGTCAACTGGTATCTTTTCTGAATGGAAGTTCAACCATTTCTTTGAAAAAATGTGTTTTATTTTTAAATAAAATTTCATGTTTTAAGACAATTTTTTTTTTCTTGATAAAAATGCAACTATTGGGTAGAGAATTCAACAATTTTGTTAAAAAGTCATCCTTTTTGAGTAAAAATTCGTCTTTTTGGATTGAAAATTAAATTTTTTTCGTAGAAACTGATTTCTTAGTCAAAAATTCATATTTTGATCGTGAAAAGTCAACTAAAATCTTTTTTAACAGAAAATTCACCTGTTTTTTTTTTAATTTATCTTTATGATTTATAAATTCATCCGCTTTCGTAGAAATATGAAAATGCAACTTTTTGGGTAAAAATTATTCTTCTTTGCTTGAGTATTCAACTATTTTATTTGAAAGTTTTGGTTAAACTACATTGTTACATTTTTTTTCGATTGGAGGCTCATGTCTTAGGGTGAAAAATTTAACTGTTTAGTGCAAACGTCTTTTTTTTTTGTTTAAAATTTATTTTTTAATTGAAAATGTACCTTTTCCATTTTTTAAGATTGATCTTTTTTAGTTGAAAATTCTCCTTTTATGGTAAAAAAAATCATTTTTTTGGTTCAAAACTTCATTTTTGTTAGGTAAAAATGTATCAGTTTCGTGGAAAAATAATCTTTTTCTGAAGTCATATTTTTTGTATGTAAATTCATTTTTTGTAGAGAAAATTGGTTTTTTGGCTTGAAGGTTCAACAATTTATGTAAAATTTTCTTGCTTTAATGACAATACGATATTAACATCTTTTGAAACTGAAATTTTTTGACAAAAAATGTTTTAAGTTTATCAACTGTAAATATAAATTAAATAAGTATTTTAAAAATTAAACTGAACTGTTTCAATTCGAAAGCCTTAGTAGTTAATTAAATGTAAACTTCCGATTGAAACTTTATAAACTATATGTTGTTTCAGTCTAAAATATACCATTTTATTGAGTTCAATTTGAAAATTTGTAATTAAGAAAAAGAAAAATGTTTTAATAGTCAGCAATATTTGACCGTTTATTTTGAATGAAAAATTATAAATTAAATATTCAAAACTAAACAATTTGAAACTGAATTGTTTGAAACAGAAAGCCTTGAATCGCTAAAATTTCGGAGAGCTAAACTTAAACTTTGAACGCTACAATGTTAATTTTAATTGTTCTAATTAAAAAAATTGTATCTGCGAGTGAAAATGTTGAATATTGATGTGTAAATAACAAATAAAAATGTATTCATTTAAAAAAAATTCGAGTAAGTTGAGGAGATATTTAGAAGTTTCAAATAACATTTTTAAGCTTTCAAGGATATTGAAAGGTTTTAAGATAATACAAATATTGTCTTAAGATACCTGGGAAAATTTCGAGTGATTTTTATTTTGAAAAATTAATTTTAACAGAATATTTTTTAAACATTAAACAAAAATATTTAAACTCAATTGAAAAAGACCTTCCTTCCGTAGTTACATTCTTTTGTTGGTGTTCTTTTAATTTTTCTAAGAAAAAAAAAATTTATAATATGCAACAACCCCATTGAACAATTATTCATTTACAAGGATTTAAAATAAAATAATTTAACTTTTAATTTAAAAAGTGTTCAATTAAAAAAAAATTGTAATTTTGTAATATTTAATTTTACTAACTTAAAATTGCGTAAAATGATATAATTTTGAAAATTTATAAATTTGTTGATTCATTCTTCAATTTAGAGCAATGCAAATAATAGAGTGGATTTATAATTAATAAAAATTTTGATTCCTTAAAACGATTACTTCAGACAAATAATTTTTTAAGAACAAGAAAAAATCTGCAACATTATCAACATTGTAACAAAAGTTAAAACCGTCAACAGATTAACGAATCAAAATTGAAAGCCCTAAACATTATAAAATACTTAATCAACTGTCGAATGATCCTTAGTAGAGACATTTTTCACTTTTTAAAGAGTATATATCGCGTAAGAACTTTTTTTCAAAAATATAATATTTGAAAAAAAATTCTACTTTGAATTCAATTCGTATGATAAACAAAAAAAAATAAGAAAAAAAAGAAATTCTCAAAACAGCATTCTTTAAATTTTGCACTTATTTTAAACCAAAAAAACGCAAGAAATCTTTAAGGATTTCAGAGGGACAGAATCTATGAAAATTGAAATAAATAAAAAATTGTATTCCAAAAAATTAGTGTTTCAATCAAAAAAACTGAACTTTTGATAAAATAGTTGAACTATGTATGTTTCAGAGACAATATCAATAGATCGAGAAAAGTAGGTAGTACAAATATAAAAAAAAATATTGTTTTTAAAAAATTTGCTTATTTTTTAAATATTTTATCTCATTAGTAAAATAATAAGTCTCAAATAAAAACAGTTTACAGATTATTAATAAAAATTTCTGTATAAATTTAATTGTTAAGTTAAGGACACTAGAAAAAAAGTCTGAACCTTTTAGGAATTTAAAATGACTTATTAAACATTCAATCAAATGTGTTTTAGAGACAATATGTAAAAAATTATTGATCTAAAACCTAAGGAGATCAATGCATTTTTGCAATTGTATAGAATAACTTTGGCGGCTTACTGGTTGCAGTATATGATTCGGAACAAATTTTTATTTCATTTATTATGTTATTCTACATACAAAATTATTGCTAATTGTTATTTTACAACTGAAGTGACAAATTAGTGTCTCCAATTTAAAAACTTTGGCTTCTGATTGTTTAGACAAAGTTAAGGAAAATAATAATGTCTTACGATCTTAAAATGACAATGGATCAATGGTCTCTAAATTAACTATACAGACTTAGGGGTTTAATGCGCTACTTTTCAACAAAGTGCTGCTTTCGGTTTTCAAAATATTTTTCAGTTGTACAATTTTCTAAGTTTTCTTGGAAAATTGAAGTCATTCAGCAAAACTGTATAATGATGAACTTTAGTGTCCACAGAAGTTTATTTATATTTTATAGCTTTTTTTCTTACTCAAAAGATACATTATCACCTGTCTGACTCAAAATTGTTAAAACCTATTCAATCACTAGTGAAATTTCGTGAATCTAGTGAACATATTTAGGACTGAATATAATAATTAAAAAAAGGTTATAAATATGGGAAAAGTGAAAAAAAGAAAAATTCAATAAAAGAATGGAATCGTGTAACATTCTTAACTCTACTGAAACAAGAAGTTAAGAAAAGTAAGATTTTTTTACGATGATTATTAGCATGAAATAAAAACAGTTCACAGATTAATAATAAAAAGTTCTTCATTAATTTACGTAAATTGGTTGATAAACTTTGGAAAAAGTAGGTTTCTAACTGTCGACACTCGTCCTTTTTTGGTAGAAAATCAATAATCTTCTTTGCTATAAATTCATCTTTTTGGTTGAAACCTCATTTCTTTGAAAAAGTAACTATTGGGTTGAAAATTAGTTTTCTTTCCTTGAATATTAAGGTTTTCGAACGTAAATTCGAGCGTTTTTTTTTGTGCAGAAAATGTATCCTCAATAGTTGAAAATTCGTTTTTTTTTTGTTTAAAAAATCATTTTTCTGATTTGAAATGCAACTTTTTCATTTTTATTGGAAAATTTGTCTTTTTAGTTGAAAAATCAATAACGTGATTAAAAATTCGACTTTTTGGTAAGAAATGTGAACATTTTGTTGAAAATTTATTCTTTTCACTGAAAATGCAACTACGCTATTCTTGGTGGAAAATTTCACTTTTTGGATGAAAAGTCAACTATGATGGTACTACTATGGTTTGAAAAATTCATTATTTTATTTTCGGTTGATAGACCATCTTCGTAGGAGTAATCCTTTTTGTTTCAAAATTCATTTATTTGGTTGAA
>CAKNYM010051213.1:130949-160766 GCA_932195095.1 Andricus curvator | reverse complement strand
TCCAGACGATTGCTTAGAACATTGTATTAGACATTTTTAAATCAAGGAATGTTTAATTAAATGAATTAAAATTTTTTGGAAAATGTTACCATTACAAAGCTTCCTCTATGAGGAAGCAAAAAGACTGAAATGAAAATAGTTTAATGCGGAGAGTTCTACAAAAAATTCTTTCCTGCTTTTTCCCATTGTGTTAATTTTCAGCTTTATCGATTTTGGTTGCGAATTACGAAACAATGATTACCATTATGTCCGAATGATAAGGATTCAAGCGGAGTTTTTGAGTTTTTTTTTGCAGGAATTTTAATTTTCATTAACTGTTCTCCTTACATTTATCCCTCTTATTAGTATAGAAATCGCCAGATTTTTTCAAGTAATTTTATTTTCTTTCTCCTTGTTTGCTATTTTATACATAAAACAGAAGCAGATAAGGAAAACGATTTTAATTCTTGTTTTTACACATATTGTTATCTTTAATAATTGTGAAGGCACCAAGAGTATCAAATCTAGCAAGCTTCAAAAATGTCGAGGCATGAGATCAATAATATTGTTCATACCACTCTATTTATTTTGAGGAATAAATAAAACGTTTTATTCAGCAGTCGTCAAATGTAGTAAAAATAGCCAGCGAAAATGAGGGGAGGGGTAGCAGAATAAATGAGGGGACATGAGGGGAGAGGAAGTAGGGAATTAAGTGGGGAAGTAGGGGAATTCATTGGAATGGAGGAGGGAAGTAGGGATAGTGGCGGTAATGTGGGAGGAACGTGAGGGAAGACGTTGGGAAGTAGAGAAAACAAGATGACGGAAGGAGAAGTGAAGGGAAATGATGGGATTGGAAGTGGGGAAAGTGAGGCAAAATTAGTGAATCAGAGGATATGAGGGGAGGAGAAGTAGGGGAAATGTAGAGAAAAATTAAAGGAACTGACGGAAGATAAATTAGGGGGGAGAGTAATCGATGGAAAACAAGAGAAGAGAAAGTAGGGAAAATGAGGGTTAATTGGGAGAGGGATGCAGGGAAACATAGGGGTAATGCTGAAAGGAAAAGTGGAGGAAGTAAAGGGATATGCTGAAAGGGGAAGTGGAGGAGGTGAGAGGAAATTAAGTGGAGAATGTAGAGAAATCATGGGGAAGGAAGTATGAAAAAGTAAGAGAAGTTAGAGGAGGACTAGTAGGGTAGTTCGGGTGAGTAGGGAAGGAAAAGTGATGGCTGGGGAAGGGAAGCGTTAGCTGGACAAGGGAGTAGGGGTAAGTAGTGGAGGAAGAAGTTTGGGAAAAGTGAGGAAGAAAAATTTGTTGTGGCACTAGAGGAAGTAGGAGGCGTAGGGAAAGCAAAGTATGGAATGTGGGGGTTTAAACGCTCTGTGCAGAGGTGCGACGATATAAAAAGTATAATAAACGTTATTTGAGTGAACAATAAATTTTGAAATTTTTTCCGAAAAAATGTCTGTATTTTTTTTTATCGTCCACGTACCGACTGCGAAAGAAAGGTGATACGATAGCTAGTTCCACACGATCTGGTGACACGTGTAGTGAACCTGTGATAAATACGTAATGTGTAGAACACGTGCATTGCGCATAAAACGTCACAAGCACACACTGTCTTGCATGTAAAGTATCCTTAGCGTTTTGACGTCATAGTCGTAAAATTGCGAAAAGGTAGAATTTTTACGTCGAGTAAAGTGAAATAAATTTTGCAATAAACGTAAAAGAATGCTTTCTAGATTTGAAAAAGTACATTCTGAAAAATAGAAATATTATTGAATTTTCAATAAAATAGATGAACTTTCAACAAAATAGTTGAACTTTCAAAAAACAAGATTTATTTTCAACCAAAGAGATGAATTTTCAACTGAAATAAAAACATATGATTTCTTAATAAAAAAATGTGATATTTGACATTTTAACCAAAACAGATTCTAATTTCAGATGAAAACCAATTAAAGTCAACCAAGCATTGTTTTTAACTTAAAAAGGCAAATCTGAATTTTCAACCAAGAAAGATACATTTTTAACAAAACAGAATTTACAGCCACAAAAATGTCTTCTTTCCCAAAATTATTGAATTTCCTAGAAATTTTATTATTGTTTCAAAAAATAGTTGAATTTTTTATGAAAATCATGAGTTTTCAACGAAGAAGTTCTCTAACGAAAGAGACGAATTTTTAACTAGAAATGAAAAAGTTACATTTAAAATTTTGAAAAATTAATTTTTTACCAAAGGAAAATGAATTTTGACTAATAATAGTTGAATTTTCAACTAAATAATTGAATTTTTAACTAAAAAGATAAGCATACAATCAAAAATGAAATGGTTACAATTTTCAGTTAAAAAAGGGAATTTTCGGCAAACAAAAAAAAAACAAATTTTCCACCAAGAAGATGATATTCCAAGCAAAGACATTAATTTTCTATCAAAAAGGCAAATTTTCAACAAAATACATGAATTGTCAAACAAATAGTTGAATTTTCAACAACAAGAGATAAATTTAGTATTAACAATGGAATAATCTGAATTTAATTCAAACAAATTAATTTTGAAAAAAAGGAAATGAATTTTCAACAAAATAGTCAAACTTCTGACCAAAATATAAAACTTTTCAAGCAAGAAGAATGGTATTTGAGCATGAAGATTTACTTTTTTTTTAAACAGATTAATTTTCAACAAAAAACATGAATTTTCAACTGAGAAAGATAATTTTTGACCAAAAATGTAATCGTGAAGTTTCATGTTAAAAAAATTAGTTTTCTAGTTGAAGTGAAGAATTTTTTTTACCGAAATTTCGTGGAATTTTCAACCTATAAAGATGAATTTTTAACAAAAATGTTGAATTTCCAGCCAAAAAAAACTTTCACCTAAAAATATTGAACTTCCTAGACAGTAGAATAATTTTTTCAAACTGATTGAATTTTCAACCAAATCTGGCAATTTTCAACGAGGAATATTGATTTCTCACCGAAAAAGAAGAATTTTCGGAAAAATCTCATATATTTTCAACTAAATAGTTTAAACGAGGGATTTCATATCAATCCAAATTTTATTTGATTAATTTTTAGTTTATATTTATTTAGTTTCTAAAATTTTTAACTAAATAATTCAATTTTTATACTGAAAAGATCAATTAAAAAAAATTTAATAGTTAAATTTTCATTTAGGAGAACTATTTTTGAATAAAAGAACGAATTTTCTACAAAGCAGTTGAGTTTTCAGTATCAAAAATTACTTGATAATTTAAAAATACAAATTTCCAACCAAAATTATGAATCTTCAAACAAAAAAATGAGATTTTCAGAAAGTTCTTCAACTTTCAACCAAGGAGTTGAATTTTCAACCTACACTGAGAAAAATGAATAGTTGGGGCTACTACCTTTTTATTAGTAAAGCATTCATTGGTTCTTACAACTGTTCAGTTAGTAACACCAACTAACCAAGTAGTCGGTTTAGGAAGCCGTTTGTAGTACTCGTGACTAGTTTACATTAGTAACGTTTTAGTAGTCAGAGTTACTAATAAATTAGTCATCTGTACTACTCATTGATTTTTCTCACAAATTAAAGTAGTTGGCTTAACTATTTTATTTGCTACCGTGGTTGGTACGACTGAGAATGCGACAAAGGTACCACCATACCTGCGGTAAAACGAGGGAGAACGTTTAGACATGGCCGTCATAACTCGTTGCTCACTTGATGTCTCGTTCATCATTTATTGATGGAAGTGTCAGAAGTGTTGCAAAGTTTAGGCTTCGGGGATTATATCGAAGCATTTGAATGTATTTATAAGAAATTCAACAATCCAACGAGTTTTAAGTTTTACTTGAAATCCTAACCTACAAAGTGCATCTGCAATTAGAAAGATCCCCGTGGGCATAGAGACATATTTTTTTAGAACGTCTTATCAGCTTAAATGACATAAGCGTCCCTAAGATATCACAAAAAAAAGATGCCCGCGTGCCCACTGTGATCTTTTTAATTCAGATTTCGATAGTATAGTGACAGATATTTTAATTAGTCCCTGTGAAAAAAAAGAAAATAGTTATACCTACAAATTTTTTAGTAGACATGACAAACTATATTAGTAAGTTCAACTACCTACAGACAGTCGTTTTGACAAACTGAAATAGTTAGTCTACCTAATAAAATAGTAACGGCAACTACTCGTTCCCCAACTAACAAAAATAGTTCTCACTACTAACTAAATAGCAGTACCATTATTTACTAACTAAAATAGTTGTCCCAACAATTTTATTAGTTGTCCCAACTAATCTTTTTTTTCAGTGTAGAAAGATGTATTTTCAACGAAACATATAATAGATGATATTTCATAAAAAAGTTTTAATTTAAAATAAACAACAGTTGGATTATACAAAAAAAAAAGAATGTTTAATAAAATTCTTGAATCCTCATATAAAATAGATTAATTTTCAACTAAATAGTTGAATTTTTTACGAAATTGTTCAATTTTGGAACCAAAATGGTGTTTTTTCTACAAAACAGTGGCATTTTCAACAAAATAATTAAATTTTTTGTTGAAAAAATTAATTTTCAACCAAAAAAATTCATTTTCTATAAATAGAAACGAATTTTCAACAAAAATTGACTTAAAACTTCAAGTCTGTAAGAAATTTATTTCTACCGACCTGAAGCTTTAAGTAAAAAAAAAATACGAATTTTTCACAAAACAATTGAATTTTTAACTGAACAGTTCATTTCCAACCGAAACAGATTAATTGTTGACTATACAGTTGCATTTTTAACCAAAAAAGGTTAAAGTTTCATAGAAAGAAATGATTTATCAAACCAAAAAGATAAATGTTCACAAAATTATTAATTCTTTAACCAAAACAAATTTTTTAAGTGAAGGAAGAAACAAAATTGTGTGACTTTCGAACAAGATTGTTAAATTTTCCACAAAATAGTTCACTTTTAAAACGAAAAAGATGAATTCTGAACAACTAATTTATAAGAAGTCTTTTCTATTACAAGCAATGAACTTTCAAGCAAAAAGATTTAAGATTTTCTTATTGGTTTCTATAAACTGAGTTTGCATTTCAGTGGAAAAACGAGACCAAAGAATAACACTTCAAATGTCATACAAAATTTAAATATATTCTGAAATATTGTCTCATATTCCTACATTTTCCTTTATATTCCTACATATTCCCATATTCTTTAAATTCTTTGTATTCTCTAGAGTGAGAGAGAGAGAGAAAATAGCACGCCAAACCGCGGCAGAAGATGGTGCTCTGCGCCATCTCGCAGCGACACTAGACCTTAGAGTAAGAGAGAGATAGAAGATAGCGTGCCTTACTGCGGCGAACGAAGGAACTGTGTGAAGTCACGTTAGCAAGTTGGCAAGGCGAGTATAGGCGAGGGCCGCAAGAACAGCGCCTACGAAGCTTGACGCGCGCATCCGCCTCCACCGATTTTCTACCCTCTCCGTGCGACTACCACGTAAAGTCCACGCAGCCTCTCCGTTAAAAGGACGCACACTGGCCTAAAACGTCAGTCGTTCGGGAGCTGCTAATCCGCTCTCTTACGAAAACCTTGCAGTTGGAAACCAGCTTTTACCCAAAACAAAATTGACAAACGATACATTATAATATAAATTTAGGCTACACCAAATTATAATCATTCTGATAAGTTAAGTATTTAACGGGCGCAGAATATCATATAAATATAATACAAATGTACCTGTAACTTATGTTGATTAATAAACGGTTTTTAAGATTTAAAAAAAAACAGCCTTAGGTCTCACTAGCAACATAATTGCCGTCTCCCTTGAAGCATACTTAGCGATCTTACAAAGCCAACATATAATTCTTTTTCTCGTAATACAAACACATAAGTTGTAACAAAATAGTAAGAGAATAAATAAACTCTGAACTACACAATTTTTTCAATTGGTCATTAAAATTTTCCTCCCTCTCTCCGTTTACGGGCCAGCTGGCATAACAGCCCGCCCGTTCCGCTAAAACAGCTGGAATACCAACCATTTCAGCCGACTCACTAACTTCATCCTTTTCCCACCTACTTACCAAAAGAGTTTGCTTACAAATTTCTTTCCTGGGGAGAAAGAAGTTAAATTCAAGAACGTCCGCTCAACTAAGACGCGATCACCAGAATCGCGTAGCATATCAATTGGCGCTCATTGTGGGGCACAAAGCATAACTACTCGTACTACACTCCCTCCTTTGTTATTCTCCAGATCCAGCATTATATCTCCCTCTATCCTATGAGATATCCACAATAAATCCTTATTCCACAACTCTCGTAATCTTCCCTCTCATCGCCTCATCTGGTATTCTCCAGATCATCCCCTCCTCCTCTATCTCTTTCTATCCTATGAGATACCTACTATGCATCCATGCTTTACAGTCATGGTAACATTCCCTTTTACTCCCTTCTATGGTTCCCCTACCTCTCATGTCCCTTTTTATCTCATGAGATAGCTCCTTCTCATTCCACCTTATGGGATAAGCATCCTCTATCCCAGAAGATTATCCTCCTTACTGCTACCAGCAAATACCACGAAAGTAAGAATATTATCAAAATATTCCGATACATTTCCGAATACTCTTTAGGGAATATGTTCCTGGTACATGAAAAATCAGAGTGATCGACCCCTTGGGATTACCAAAGTTGTTTCCCCTTTGAATATTTCTCCTGGATTAAAGAAACTGTCTCATTAACATAATTATTTTCCTCCAACTAAAAATAGCTGCAAAACGAAGAAAATCGTTTTGATAATAAAAGTTGATCAAATTGATTGATTTCTTGCTGATTCCGATGTCCCTTCATATACTTGTATAAGTTATATAAAGAAACTTATCTGCCTATTTAATTAAACATAAATATATACAACGGTCTAAAGACCGCAGGTCTATGTTAGTGAAAAAATGAAATCACGTCTATACTTACGGTTAACTGAGAACCAATCCATATTTTTCTTTCATACAAATTTTTTAAATCGAAGAATCTACTTTCTCATTACACTGAATTCACCGACTGCAGATGCAGCATATAAAAGTGATGGAAAAATAGATCAGGAAGATATTCCAGTTCAAGAATTTTACTCTTTTAAATAAAATGGCAGGATATTCTCTCAACTCTTTATCTTTTAACTTCCCACTTTCAGAATGCCTGGCTCTCAGCTGATAAGAATTGCCTGCAATTCTCTTCGTAATATTCGCTCTTCCTCCTCGCATTTCTATACTGATGAAATAATTATCGATTCTTTAAAATGTCTGCATTTGAAAAAATCTACTCATATTAAATTCCTTCAATTCATTATCAAGATGTAATTTAGATAAATAGGATTAAATAGGAATGTACATTTTGAAATTTACCGAAAAACTGGGTAAAGTCGCGCTCTATTATTTAAAACAATCGATAATATTTTATTTTTTTCTATAGAAAATTTGATATTGAATTTTAAAATATA
The DNA here is from genome assembly GCA_932195095.1 of Andricus curvator. Classification (NCBI taxonomy): domain Eukaryota; kingdom Metazoa; phylum Arthropoda; class Insecta; order Hymenoptera; family Cynipidae; genus Andricus; species Andricus curvator. The sequence goes on along the minus strand of CAKNYM010051213.1, from coordinate 153,333 downwards.
AAGGGTTAGCGACTTTAACTCGGATTAGGGCATTCACAAAAATAGAAGTAAATTACTTAATTTTAATTATAAGAGAACTAGCAGTAAATGCAAGCACAAACAATGCAAACATAAACAACTTAAAAATCCATAATAATACATTTACAAATATCAGGTGTTTACAAAATTTTTCAAACTGATTTTTCAAAATTAAATATGATAGAATATCGTTTGATGGATTTACTCTCTAAAAGAAAAGAAAAAAATACTTTTTTATGCGCTATTCCATAGTTATTTCGACAAAGATTTTTCCAGGTTTTTAAAATTAAAAAATTAAAATTTATAAAGTTATCAAACTTTTAACAGTTTTAAATTAAAAATTAGAAGCCGTTTAATGTATAGGGCATTATTTCTATATTATCCTATTATTCTTAATAATTTTGTTAAAGTTTAATTTCTGGATTAAAGAAAGGAATTTGTTTATTTTGTTTACTTTTAACATTTTCCTTAAAATGAAAGGGAAAGAATTTTTCATTTCTATCTTGTTCTAAATCAAAAGAGAGACATTTTTTAGTTCTCTTTCATTCAATTGGAAGGGAGGAACTTTTGGTATTCAATTTGTTTATAAATTCAAGGACGTATTTGTTCAATTTTTAACATTTTAGTGAAAACAAAATTTTTTTTCTGATCTGAAAAAGTGAATTTTAGTTTTCAATTTATTTCTGAATTGGAATAGGAACATTCTGTTTTCGACATTTTCATTGAGCTGGAAGGAACGAAAATTATTCTTCTGATTTGTCAAAAGACCACAAAAAAATTAAGTACTTTAAAAAATACTATTTTTCAACAAAGAAACGAATTATCCCCCAGTAGAATTCAACGAAAGAAGGCGAATTTTTAGAAAATAGTTGAATCCCTAATAGGTGAGTTTTCAACAGAATGCATGAAATTCCTACCAAATATTTCAATTATTATGTTACAAAGAATAAATTTTCAACCAAAAATGGAATAACCACATTTTCTGATAACGGTCTTGATTTTCACATAAAAAACCGAATTTTCAACCGAACAGTTAAATTCTCATATAAATAGTTTAATCGATTAACAAAACACTTTAATTTTCTACCAAAATATTAGAATTTTAGACAAAAAATATGAATTTTCAGAAAAAAAATGAATTTTTAACAAAAAAGGTTCATTTTTAACCAAATAGTTTAACTTTAAACCTAATGGTGAATTTTCAAGGCAAAAATATGAATTGTCTACAAGACAGTTTAATTTTCAACCCGACAATATGAGTTTTCAACTAAAATGATGAATCTTCAACCAAACAAAAAAGAAAGGAATTTTCAAAAAAATAGATGAATCCTCAACCAAAAACAAATTATTTTTGATTAATTAGTAGCATTTTTAACTGACAGGAATAATTTACAAAATACATGAATTTTTACCCAAAAGGGATCAATTTTCAACCAAAAACATAATGATTACATTGCCATTAAAGAAAATTATATCTCAAGCAAAAAAAAAAAAAAGAACGAACTTTTAGTAAAATTGATGAATTTTCAACCACAGAGATGAATTTTCAACTAAAATGATGAATCTTCAACAACAAAAAAGTGAATTTTCAAACCAAACACATAATGATTACATTTTCAGTAAAGAAAATTATATCTCAACCAAAAAAATAAATAAAGAATTTTTAGTAAAATGAATATATTTTCAACCACAGAGATGAATCTTCAACTAAAATGATGAATCTTCAGCAACAACAAAGTGAATTTTCAAACCAAAAAGATTAATTTTTTACAAGAAAAAACATGAATTATCGACAAAATACATTAATTTTTCAACAAGTACTTAAAACTTCAACTAAAAAAGATGAATTTTCACTAAAAAAGAAAAGATTTTTCAACAAAATAGTTAAATTTTCCGACAAAATAGAATTATTTTCAATCAATCAGTAGCATTTTTCAATAAAAATAATTAATTTTCAACCAAGGGAATTAATTTCCTACCAAAAAGATGAATTTTCAACAACAAAGGATTAATGTTTCATTTAAAATTTCAATTTTTAACCAGAAATAAAATAGTTACATTTTTGATAAGAGAAAAATAATTCTTGAAAAAGAAAAATCAAATAAAATGATGAATTTTTAACGGAAAAAGATAAAATGTAATATTCATATTTTAAGTTAAACAAATAAATTTTCAACCAAAAATGAAACGAATTTTGAATGAAATAGTTGAATCCTCAACCAAAACAGAATTATTTTCAATCATGCTGTAGCATTTTTAACTTGAAAGGATTAATTTTCTACCAAAAAAGAAGAATGTTCAATAAAATACATGAATTATTATGAATTATTTTCAATCAAAAGCACTGAATTATTCATTTTCAACCAAGAGGATTGAATGCCAAAATACCTGACTTTTTAACCACAAAATATCAACTTTTAAACCCAGAAGATTAATGTTCTTCAAAAAAAAGATGTATTATCGACAAAATCCATCAATTTTCCACCAAGTACTCGAATTTTCAATTATAAACGATGAATTTTTAGCTAAAAAAGATGAATTTTCTATCGAATTGTTTAATTTCAAACTCAAAAAGAAAATTAAAAAAAAAAATGGCTGAATACTCAACCTAAACAGAACTATTTTCAATCAAGCACTAAAGGATTAATTTCCAACCAGGAGGATTAATTTTCTGCCAAAATAACTACATTAATTTTTAACCACAACAGATCAATTTTCGATTTTGAACCAGAAATTGAATAGTAGTAGTTGAATTTTTGAACAAGAAAGATGACTTCTCCAGAAAATTGTTGCATTTTCAAGAGAATAATTAATTTTTTGAACTTTGTCTTTGTATTTCACCCACATTTGTGCACAGGCCGTTTTAGATTAACAGTTAAAGCATCGACAACTGTAATTTGGTGATTGTGAATTCTCTTTTATTAAAGCTCCTACGGCCTGGGATTGCTTATTCAGATGTTGAAAAATAAAGTTCAAATTTCATTTTTCATGATTACTTAAATATTTGTTCCTTATTTTTCACTAATTTTAATTCTCAGCTATCCTGAAAAATATATCATTTCAATAGATTTATATTATTACAATTCATAATATGCATTATTGAACATTTTATTAAAACTTGTTACATTCTTTCATAAATTTGATTTGTTTATTTTCAATGTTATTGTTTACGATTTTAACTGAAAATACGGATCTTAGCGTAAACTGGTTCTAACAAATTTGTAGATATAATTTAAGCCAAACATTTTGTTAAATGAAATGTTATTGTAGCTTGTGTCTTTTTTTCAAAAAGTTATTTTATTTTTTATTTTTAGTATATTTTTATAACAAGAGTTTATAACAAATTTGTAGATATTTGTTGGTTAAACAACCTTTGTCTACATTTTTTTGTCTGTTGTTTCGTTTTTCCAAAAATTTATGTTTTTTATTTTCAAGCTTATTTTTTACGATTAAAAGAAAATATACTCGTCATATTTAAAATTATTAATAACAATTTTGCATATCCTTTTTGGGTGAACAACTTTTGTGAGTTAATTTTTTTTGTACCTTATGTTGTTTTTCAAAAAATTTAATTTTATATTTTTAGTGTAATTTGTTACGATTGAAACAAAAACTGCACAGCAATAAAACGTGACGGAGATCTGTACACCGCCTAAAGGTGTTCGCACAAGAAAATCCGTTGCAGTGGGCTGGTAAAGTCTCACGAACGTGCCGTCCGCGCACGAACACATGACGCCAACCAATCACGTGCAACCTGCCGTGCTGCTACGGTCCGTGGCAGCACTTACTGAAGTGCGTTGCGAACTAGTTTAAGTAGCGAGGTACTTGCGTGCGTCACCGCTCGGGAGGCAGCAGCACGACAGGTTGCACGCGATTGGTTGGCGTTATGAGTTTGTGCGCGGACGGCACGTCCGTGAGACGTCTCCAGCGCACTGCAAAGGATTTTCTTGTGCGAACACCTTAAATGCGAGGTGGCGCGGTACACCGCCTAAACGCGACATGGAGTGCAGTTCCACCGAAGGAGCTTAGGCGGCGTGGCGTCGCTTATACGTGAGTGGCGCGGCCTATCCAGCGGTTCGGAGGTGGAGGGGATACATAGGAGTGAGCGAGGTAGCATCGGCGGTCTTTTTTCAATCTCTGTATCCCCTCCACCTCTAAGCCACTGGATAGGCCACGCCACTCACTTATAAGCGACGCAACGCTGCCGAAGCTTGGTCGGTGAAACTGTACTCATGGAGCGGTATGGAATGGAGGCGTCGATATGAAATTCCATTTACATTTTCTATTTAAAAATAGAAGGGACGTCAGCTTCAGTTTCGCATAACATTTTAAGGGGGGGGGGGGGGTACATTTGTATGTCAGACATTTTCACAAAAGGGAGCGGTAAGTCGAAAATCGACGGAACAAGCGGTCCCTCATATATGTGGACTCTCCCTTGATGGATGATAGAATTACTGATAGATTTTTAGAGAAACGTTGATAATAGAGCAGGGATTCAGGAAGAAAGGTTGACTGATGAGAGCGGGATTCAGGGCAAGTGCTTTTTGAAATCCAATGGAGAAGGTGTCGTTTATTCTAAACCAACGAGGATAGTGGGTAAGTCGATTTTTCAACCACATTCCACGCAAGCAGTCAATTTGATTTTCTCGGAAATGCTCCATATAGAAGATCAAATATTTTAGTACGAAATTTTTTGGAAAAAAAACAATAATATAGGGATGGATGGTTCTCGAAAAAAAGAATAGATTAAAGAAATTGTCGATTTGATTTTCCGATTCGTCGGATCTGAAATAATGGATTTCTCAATTTAATTTTTCTAAATAATAATTGTTTTAAATGGGAAATAATACGTTATTCATTTTTTAAACATTTAAATTTTCTACAATATTATGGAATTTTTTAAAATACACTAAAAGTATTTAATTTCAACTAAAAATATTTTGATTTTTAATCAGATATATGAAATTTCTACGAAGAGAGGTAAACTTTCAACTAAAATTATGAATTTTAAAATGGAATAGTTAAATTTTGAGTTAAAAAAATTACTTTTCAACCAAAAAAAAATATTTTTAAGAAGAAAGATCAATCTTCAACCAAGCAGTTCACTTTTTAACTGAAAAAGATACATTTTAAACCAAAAATAGAATATTTAAATTCACAGTTAAAAAATTAATTTCCAACAAAAAAAAAACGAATTTTCAACATAGAGGTTAAATTTTCAAACAAAAAAAAAATATATATATATGGTTAACAAAGTAATTCCACTTTTAATAAACTAGTGAAATTTTCAACTAAAAGATAAATTTTCAAAAAAATAGATGAATTTTTAATAAAATCATAAAATTTTCAGTCAAAAATTTAATATAATCAGATTTTCAGTACAAAAAAAATTAATTTGAAACCGAAAAAATTGATTTCCTACAAAAAAAAAAAACGAATTTTCAACATCGAGGTTAAATTTTCACCCAAAAGATGAAGTTTTAACTTGAGTGGTCAATCTTCAACAACAAAAATTCTTAACAAAGTAGTTCCACTTTTAACCAACTAGTGGAATTTTCAACTAAAAGAGAAATTTTCAACAAAATACATGAATTTCAAATAAAATAAGGAAATTTTCAATAAAAAATGAAATAGTCAAATTTTCAGTATAAAAAAAAAATTAATTTTCACAAAAAAAATTGATTTTCTACAAAGTAGTTGAAATTTCACTCAAAGAGATGAATTTGAATCAAGAGTTGAACTTTCAAACGAAAATCGAATATTTAAATTTTCAGGTAAAAAACTTAATTTTTAATAAAAAGAAACGAATTGGCAACAAAATATTTGTATTCTCATCTGAAAAAGATGAAAAATATCCACCGAAAATTTGATATTTAAATTTTTTGAAAAGAATAATTTAAAAAAAAAGAATTTTCAACAAAATACATGAATTGTAAATAAAATAATGAAATTTTCAATAAAAAATGAAATAGTCAAATTTTCAGTATAAGAAAAAATTAATTTTCAACCAAAAAAATTGATTTTCTACAAAGTAGTTGAAATTTCACTCAAAGAAATGAATTTGAATCGAAAGTTGAACTTTCAAACAAAACTCGAATAGTTAAATTTTCAGGTAAAAAACTTAATTTTTAATACAAAGAAACGAATTGGCAAAAAAATATTTGTATTCTCATCAAAAAAAGATCAATCCTCCACCAAAAATTTGATATTTAAATTTTCTGCCAAAGAATTAATTTTCAAAAAAAAAAAAAAGAATTTTCAACATAATATTTTAATTTTCTACCAAAGATATGAATTTTCAACTGAAATTATAAAACTTAAACCAAGAATTGACTTTTTATGATGATTCAATTTTCAATAAAATTGAATAATTTCTATTAAAACAGTTGAATTTTTAACCTAAAACATTAATTTTTAACCAAGAAAATTAATATTCGAGAGGAAAATACCAATTTTTTCGAAATACATTTTTTTACTTAAAATTGAACTATTCCATTGTTGAAAATGCACGTATTTTGCTTAAAATTATTTTTTTCTGTTGAAAATTAAAGCTTTCCAAGTGAAAATTAACCAATTCTATTTTTGATTCTAAATTTATATTTTTCATTTGAAAATTCAACTATTTGGATGAAAAATAAATTTTTTGTTGAAAAATCAACAATTTTGTGAAAAATATCGTCTTTCATTCGAAAGCCCATTTTTTTCTTTGAAAAAGAGATATTTTTGGATGAAGCTTCTTTATTTTAGTTCAAATTTTTTTTTGTGTTCAAAAAGTATTATTTAACTAAAAATTTAACTATTCCAGATAAAAATTCATAATTTTAGTTGAAGATTCATCTCTTTGTATAAAAAATCGTTTTTTCTTTTTTGCTTAGAATTACATTTTTTAACTTAAAATTTTATCTATTCTGGTTTTAGTGGAAAATTGATCTTTTTTAGTTGAAAATTTATGTAATTTGTTGAAAATTAATATTTTTTGGTAGAAAATTAGTCTTCTTAGTTGATATCTTAACTATTTGCTCTAAAGTTCATCTATTTTGTTGAAAATTCAACAATTTTTTTAAAAATAATTCTTTTTCGTTGAAAGTTCGCGTTAGTCTTGCTTAAGGTGTAGTAACCCACCACAATTTTATGTAATTCAGAGTAATCCTATGCAGTATAATGTAATCTTAGATAGACCGCTGAACCGCATTTTTAGGGGTTATTTCCCCCTCTGTTCCATAGCCTAATTTCTTTTTTTTTAACTTTAAGAGGGAATTTAAAAAATATAAATTTAAAAAAATCAAATTGTGTAACTTAATTGCACAAAGGGGATAAAATGAGATGTTTCTCAACAACAGTGTTATCAAAAAAACATATGAGTTATTTTTTTTTAAATAATAGACAAACCAAAGTCTTCATTTTTATCAATTTAAAAATAGAAATGTACAAAAATACAAAATAATATAAAAAAATTTTAAATACAAAGAAAAATCAGACAAATCAAATTTTGTATTCGAAATGATAATTTTTCGAGCTGGAAAAGGGAAGGGAAAAGTTCTGTCGAACCCTATCCCTTTGCCAGCTTCATGATTTCTTTACAAAAATTGTCAGAATTATTCTATTTGAAAATTTATGATCAAAAAGTCTTTTCTATTCATGCCTCAACTTTGAATTATGTCGATGAAAAAGTTTTTCTGTTTGAAACAGATGCATCAAATATTATAAATGAGCATAACTTCCTTAATCTTCAATAAAGTGTATTAATATTGCAGGTCAATCGATTTCTCTCGAACGAAGGAATCTTTTACATTCTTGCATCAACTTTGAATTATGTTGAAAAAAAAAAGTTTTACTATAGAAAACCGTGTTTTCAAATATTATGCATTACCATAGCTTCCTTACTCTTCAATAAAATGTATTAATATTAAAGGTCAATCGATTCGTCTTGACTCAACACATATTTTATGTTCTTGCATCAACTTTGAATTATATTAATGAAACAAGTTTTACTATAAAAAACCGATTCTCAAAATATATAAATTACCATAACTCCCCTACTCTTTAATGAAATGTATTAATATTATAGGTCAATCGATTCGTCTCGTACCAATGAATCTTTTATATTCTTGCATCAACTTTGAATTATGCTAATGAAAAAAATTTTACTATAAGAAACCGATTTTTAAAATATTATTGAGCGCTGAAAAAATGCAATAAATATTTTTCGAAATGTATCAGACATTTTTGAATTGAGGAAGGTTGAATTAAATGAATTTGAAAATTTTGGAAAATGTTACCATTGCAAAGCTTTTTCTATGAGGAAGCAAAAAGTCAAATTGTGGAACTAAATTGCTCAAAGGGAATAAAATGAGATGTTTCTCAACAACAGTGTCATCAAAAAAACATGTTGTTATAAAAAAAACATAATGTTATAAAAAAAACATATTGTTATAAAAAAACATTATTTTATAAAAATATATAATGACCGCTTGAAACAATGGACGTTTTTCCATAAGTGCACTTTCGTCTTATTTTGAGGAAAAGTTTTTAGCTTTCTTCATATGCAAAATACACTCGCAAATCCCTGAGAACAAAAACGATCTTCACACAAATCGTGGGAACGCGCAAGAAGGCTTTCATTTTGACAAAAGCGGATAAAAAGTCTTCCCTTCTGTTCATGTGAAAAGTCTTCAAACTCCTCTGCCTCTTAAGCTTTAGATCAAGAAAGCTTTTCTTAAGCTCAAGAACTTCTCGCACAACTAGAGAATTTATAAGCAACTATGAAAGCATGGAGAAGAATTATTGATCTTAGAAATTTCTTGATCGTGGGAAAGTATCTGTAATATATAATAAAAATTTTATAAAAAAAAGATATATAAATTTTATAGCAAACATTTATATTTAATTTAATTTTATAATTAAATTTATAAATTTTTAAACAAATAGTTGATATTTTAACTAAGTGGAAACATTGGCAAAAAATAAAGAATTTTCAACCAAATTTTTGAATATTGTACAAAGTAGAATATTTTTTTAAAGAAAAGAGAGGAACTCCTAGGAAAAAATGTAAAAGTTGATATTTCTACCAGAAAAGATTTTAAGTTTAAATCAAAAACAGTGGAAGACAACCAAAAAGACAAATGCTCAACAAAACAGTTGAATTAAAAAAAAAACAGTTTTTTTTTAAACAAAATGGTTGAATTTGTAACCAAAAACATACATTTTTAACCAAGAAGATTAACTTTCTACCAAAAAAATACCGAGAAAATAAAAAATGGTTATATTTTCAATTAAAAAAATTAATTTTTTATACAAAAACTAGTTTGTACAAAATTGCTAAATTTTTTTATCAAGGAGATGTATTTTAAACTAAAAGTATGCATTTCCAAATAGAAAGTGAATTTTTAATAATGTAGTTCAACTGCCAGCCAAACAGTTGAATTTTCAACCAAGAAGATTAATTTTCCACATAAAAAACAACCAATTTTTGAAAGTATGAATAAATTTTTCTCGAAATAGTTCAATTTTTAACTAACAGATATACATTTACAATCAAAAATGGAACTGTTAAATTTTAAGTTAGAAAAATAAATTGTCAAACAAAATCAAGAATTAAAAAAAAAAGAATTGTCAACCAAAAAAATATATTTTCAAGCAATATCATTAATTTTCTACCAATAAATACAAATTTTTAACGAAATAAATAAAGTTTTCAAGAAATGGTTGAATTTTCAACTAAAAAAATCAGCTTCCTACAAAAAATGGAATAGTTCAATTTTTAGTTAAAAATTTAATTTCAAACCAGAAAAAAAAGAGTTTTTACGAAAGAGATGTATTTGTATCTAAAGTGATGAACCATCATCTGGAATAGTAACACTTTTAGTTGAATAATAAATTTAGAACCAGAAGACAAATATTTTTTATCAAAAAGGTTTAATTTTCAAATAAAGTTTAGAATCTATGCAAAAAATGACTGTTTACCAAACTGTTGAATTTTCTTTAAAGTAGAATTTTTTCAACCAATAAATATGAATTCTCGTCGAAAAATATAATAGTTTATATTTCAGTCAAACAGGATTTTAATTAAAAAAAAAAAAACCAGTTGAATTCGTCCATTCAACAAAATAGTTATACTTTCAACCAAAGAGATGAATTCTAAATAAAATATTTAATAACTAATATTTAAACTAAAAGCGATTTAGAAAATGTTAAATGAAAATCCTTAAAAAGCTTCGAGATTCATTTTCGAAATCTTCAAAAATCTAGATTTTGATCACAAGTTTTTGAAATCTTTTCAAAGTTTTAATGATTTTTCAATCTTTTTAGAACTTCTAAACCTTCTAAAACTCTTTTAAAATGATTTAAATTTTGCTCAAAATTGTTTTAAAAATGTGTAAAATAGAAGAAATTGTTTTCAAATCTTCAAGATTCTTTTCTGAAAAGTTTGGGAATTTTTTTAAATGTTTAAAAATCTTTTTTAAAAATTCTCTTTGAATTAATATTTCGAAGTGAAAAAACATTTTGTATTTGTCTAGGAATCTTAAGAAATTTTTTGTATTGTCTTGATACCTTTTGAAATTTTTAAAAAGCTTCGAGATATTTTTTTCGGAATCTGCAAAACTCTACAATTTTAATTAAAAGTTTTTGAAACATTTTCAAATTTTTAAGGATTTTTTAATCTTTTCAGAACTTTTAATTCTAAATATCTCTTAAAATTATTTAAATTTTTTCTAAAATTGATTCAAAATTGTATGAAATAAAATAATTTGTTATTAAATCTTCAAGATTCTTTTTTGAAAATTTTGGAAATCTTTTAAAATCTCTAAAAATCTTTTCAAATATTCTCTCAAAATTAATTTTTCAAAGTAAAAATCATTTCGAATTTTCCCAGGAATCTTAAGAAATTTTTGGTATTGTCTTGATACATATCGAAATTTTTAAAAAGCTTCGAGATTTTTTTTCGGAATCTTCGAAACTCTACAATTTTAATTAAAAGCTTTTGAAACATTTTCAAATTTTTAAGGATTTTCTAATCTTTTCAGAACTTCTCAACCTTCAAAATATCTTTTAAAATCATTAAATTTTTTTCTAAAATTGATTTAAAATTGTATAAAATAAAATAAATTGTTTTTAAATCTTCAAGATTCTTTTTTGAAAATTTTGGAAATCTTTTGAAATCTCTAAAAATGTTCTTGAATATTCTCTCGAAATTAATTTTTCAAAGTAAAAACCATTTTGAATTTGCCCAGAAATCTTAAGAAATTTTTGATGTTGTCTTGATGCCTTTCAAAATCGTTGAAAAGTCTCCAAGTTTTATTTCAAAATTTCTGAAAATCTACATTTCGTTGCAATTTTTTAGAAATTTCTCAGAATTTAAATTATTTTTGGTATTCTTTATAATTTTTTTAAATATCTTTTGAAATAAATTAAAGTTTTCCTAAAATGTGAATAAATCCTGCACAATTAAAACGATTTGTCTACCCTTACGGGTAGAGAATTAATCTTCTAAAATAAAACCAAAATCATTTAAAACTCCCTCAGGAATCCTATTGTGATTACCAGTAATTTAATAATAAATAAATAAAATAATAATAAATTGAGGTATTTTTAGTTTTTGTTGACTATGTTGACTATGCTATCATTCTATTGAAAATTGAACTAAAATTTGATTTTTTTTTTATTTGAAAATTAATTTTTTAACTTATAATTGAATCTTACTAACTCTAAGCTTTGAAGTTCAACTTTTTAGTTATAAATGCAATTGTTTCGTTGATAATTAATTTTTTGTTTGTTAAAAATGCAACTCCTTGGTCTGCAATTGACGATTTTTTGTATTAAAAATTCATTATTTTTGTGGAAAAGCTCTTGGTTGAAAATTCACAAGTCTTCAAAACAAAGGTTGAATTTTTGGCTTATAGACACGACTATTTGATTAAAAATTTAACTTTTTGTGAAATTAAATCTTTTTTATTTGAAAACTCGACCATTTGATTAAAAATTCGTCTTTTCGGGTTGAAAATATTTTTAATTGAAAAAATGACTTTAATAGAAAAATATCCTCTTTGTTTCAACTTTTCTGTAGAAAAAGTAATTTTTTATGCAGATTCTTCATTTTAGTTGAATATTGAACTAATCGCATGAAAAATTGTTTTTTTTTTAGTTGTAAATTTATTATTTAACAGAAAATTCAACTATTCCATTTTTGGTGCAAAATTGATGTTTTTTAAATTTAAATTCATGTATTTCGTTGAAAATTTATCTTTTTCGGTAGACAATTAATCTTTTTTGTTGAAAATTAAATTATTTGGTTAAAAGTTCGTATTTTTTATCTCAGAAAGACAGGCTTGACGTTTATAATCTCAAAGATAACGACTATCTTATACATTGTATAATTTATTGAAGCACTTGAATATTCATTCGTTACATTTTAAATGAAATTCTTCATTATAAGATTAAACAGTTTCTTTTCTAATTAGAAAATATGAAGATTCATACTCTCGTTTTATCCTGGGCGGTGATCCTGAATTTTACTGGTAAATATAAAAATATAATATATCTATAAATTTTTCGAAGAAATTTTTTTGTAAGCTTCACGCAAATCATATTTTTTGCGGAATAATAATTTAATATAATTTAAATTTTGAAGTGCACATATGGTACCCTTATAACTGTGCACGTGGGTAATTAATAATTAATATTGGAGAGATTTAGTTGATAAAATGTCCCTCAAAATCCTAAAAAAATAATAATCAAAAACTACGTCACGCCACTTTGAAAAAATGAAAACAAAAACTAATTTTGAAAAACGCCATTTTGAAAACTTTTTTTTCCAAATAATTGAACTTTCGAGCCGAAAGACGATTTTTTTAGAAGACAGTAGAATCTTCAGCAAAGAAGTTTTCGACCCAAAAATATTAATTTTCCATTCACGAAGATGAAAAAAAAGGTTTTTTAACAGGGAAGTGGAATTTTTAACAAAATAATTGAATTTCCAACAAAATTGTCGAATTTTTAACTAAGTAGCTGAATTTTCGACCTAAAAAATGGAATTTCCAGAAAATAGTTGAATTCTCAACAACAACGGAATTAATTATGAACCAAGTAGTTGTCCTGATATCCAAATACTGGAACTTTCAAGACAAAAGAACAAATTTTCAACAAAATAATTTAATTTTCAACCAAATTTGAATTTTCAACCTAAAAAGATGAATTTTTATTTTCTAACCACAAAAGAAATAATTTCAACCAAAAACAGTTGTATTTTCAAACAAATAGTTGAATTTTAAAGACTAAAATATGAATGTTTTGGAATACAGTTAAATTTTCGATCCGAAAAGACGAATTTTTTTATCAAAAAGGACAATTGTTCAACAAAACACGTAAATTTTCAACAAAATTTTTAAAAAAATAGTTGAATTTTCAACCAAATAATTCAATTTTCAACGAAATAGATGATATGTCAATCAAGAGAGATTTTAATTTTAAATGAAACATAGTCGAATTTCACCAAAAAAAAGACGTTCCAAAAAAATAGTTGAATCCTCAACCAAAACAGGTTAATTTTCAATCAAACAGGTGCATTTTGAACAAAAAAGAAGGTTCTGCAAAAAAAATGAATTTTTCACCCATAACGACGAATTCTCAACAAAAGAGTTAAATTTTATATAAAAAGAATAGAATTTTCAAGTGAAAAAAGACGAATTGTCAAGACAAGGGTTGAGTTTTCGAGCCAGAAAGATGAATTTTCTAAAAAGTAATTAAATTTTCAATCATAAAATATAAATTTTTAACAAAACGGCTCAGTTTTAATCAAATAGATGAATTTCAAATTAAAAAGTTAACTGTAAACCAAAAATGAAATAAATAAATTAGAGAAAAAAAATTAATTGCTAATAAAAAAAATTCTTCTTTCAATTCTTCTTTTCAATCAAATTCTTGAATTTTAAACTGAAAAAGATCAATTTTCAACCATTCAGGGAACAATTAAACTTGCAGTTAAAATAATTATGAAAAAAAATTTAAATAGTCAAAGCTTCAACCAAACAGAAGAATTTAAAAAAGAGGTAGATTGGGAACCAAAACGTAATATTATACTTTGCAATTTAAAAAAATTAACTTTCAAAGAAAAAAAGTTACATTTGTTGGAAATCAGAGAGGCTGATTGACATGTAGTTACATGTCAATCGATGTGTTCTGTTTCAATGAACAACTTTTAAACTTAGGGTAGTGTTATATTCCAGATAAAAAAAAAGTTCTCTTTAAATAAGCAATGTAACCTTTTTTCAAACTTTCTCAGTCGCTATTGATTGATTAAGAATATATTCTTATATTCCCAATTAAAAAAAAACCTCTCAAAAATAAAGTAAATAATTTTGTTAAGAAACATAAAAAGCTATATGGAAAGGTTATGGTAGATCGTGAATTATATTTCCCAAATTTATATACGTTGGTATTGTTTTATGATAAGAGATCATAAAAGGTTCGTTAATAGGTCATTCGACGAGTTTCAAAGACGCGAATAAACATGTTCGTTTTTCTCATATAAACAGAATACACCAATTATTTTGAAACTTCATAAATTGGTACTGCTGTTTCATAAATCGTTCCACAAAAAAAAATGTAATTCTCTATTTCTTGTTGCAGAATTAAGTTCACAATTTGAATGTTTACCAAATGGCGAGCCTATTCCTGGCGTTCCTCGTTCCAGACCTTTTTATTTTTCTAACCAAACTTGTCTGGAAAAAACTTTTCCTGCTGCCAGATTTCAATCTCCAGAAAGGACTTTTCCTGCTGCCAGTCATCATTCACCAGAAATGACTCTTCCTGTTGCCAGACCTTATTCTGCAGCCGAGCCTCATCTTCGTGTCAGGTCCATGTCTCCGTCTGGCAAGCAACCTTTTCCTTACGTACTTGGATTTCATCCTGAAGATCTTGGATTTATTCGACTTGTTCCCTACTCGAATCCGAACCGGATCTTTGAACTTCGAAAATACACTTTTCCTCCTGATAAACCAATTCTATTGAGAACAACGAATAATAATCTTAGGCCCATACCAACTGAAGAAAAAATTGTACTATCAATGTCCAATGGTGACGTATTTGCAATATTCGTTAGAGAAAATAAGCATATCAATTTCCGTGGAATATATATCTCTATCAAAGGCGTGGGAAAACGGGCAAAAATAAACATGTACAGCGGTAAGGTCCAAGAATTGAGCCGAGGAGAAGTCACGGGATGCCCAATAGGCAGCCAAAACCCAATCGCAAAGAGCTTTAGAGTGTCCCGTCTTTCTGGATAAATTAGTCTAGAGCTTACAATTTTAATCCGAATTTTATTACAAATAATTCGTTTATTTAACAACAAAGATGATATTTCTTTCATATCTCTGTTATAAACGATTCCACCTTTTTGCAACTGCATATATTTATGTAAAGTATAATAATATCAGTGAAGATATTCCCTGCAAATAATATGCGGTAGAGAACGGGATTTGAAAAAAATTGTTTATTTGATATTAACAAATTAATTATTAAAAATAAATATTAAAAATACTTGAAGACTTTTCTTAAAAACTTATAAGCTTATTAACTTATAAACTTATTCTAAAAAAACTTATAAACTAATTTAGTAAACAAATGTATATCTTACATTTCGTTTTTACGACGCGGGATAACCCCCTCATACCGGCTGCATATTATTTTAAAGGAGTGTCTATATTGATAACATGATGTTTTAAATAAATTTAATTGTTTGCAAAGAAATCAGATCCATTATAAAATACTCAAATTGGATCAAAATTGTAACCTCTGGACTAATTTGTCCAGAAAGCGAAGGTGAGATGTCCGCCGATTACCACTTTTAACTTCTAGAATATTATAGTCAGAGGATTGAAGAGGAAACATATTTTCACCCGCTTATCTATTATGGGTTTTTTGCTAATCAGTAATCAAAAAGATATTTTAAAAAATTTGCTTTTTTACCCCCAAGCTGCAAGTTTTTTTTTAGTTCGATTCTCCTTGGGGATGTCTCAAATTGAAGCTATTGGCGTTCTGGATTGTGATAAAGAATTAAATTCGTTATGATTCATTCGTCTTCTGTCATGTCAGTGGTAACATACTAAGGAAAATGAAGAAATTATGAAATTTGGCTTTTTAGAACCCTATGTTGAAAGCTTTTTCTTTTAGTCGGATTTTCTTCTCAGATAGCTCAAAATAAAGTTCGTGGTATGTAGGATTACGATGAATAATAAAACTTGTTGTGCTACAAATCATAGCCCATATTCAATCACATAACCTTAAAGTAAATTATACATTTATGTTACTTAATTGAACACAATTAAAATTCAATCTTTATGGGATTTATAATTATGAAAGAATTTGATCAGCTCTTAATTAAATAATCAGTTCAGGACATGAAAAGCATTAAATAATTATCTTAATTGAATAATTCATATAATGTTTAACTCATATTTTTCTGAAATTTTGAGTTATTAATAACCTGTGAAACTAAGTCCAAAAAAATTAAAACGTATGTACATGTAATTTTCAAAATTTAATTCAGATACTCTTTTCACAACATCAAAAACATTGAAAAAAGTATGTAACTGGAATGAATGGGGTAATTTAATATTGTGAAAACAATTAACCAGCTAATAATTAATGAATCAGTTGACAAAATAAGAAGCATTCAACTAAAATTTTCATTGAAACATTCAAGTAATTTTTACTTTTTTTTTTTAACTTTGAACTTTCAGTAATGAAAAGTTAATTTATTAATAACCTTTTAAACTTATTCCAGCAAATGAAAGTTTTAGTAGAATCAGTTGATAATTAATTAATCAGTTCAGAGCATAAGAAGCATCAAACAATTTTCCAAAAACGTGGTAATTATATATGCTTTCTGATTGGAAAGATGAAAAATTATTGAATTAAGACTTGAATATAAATTCCTATTAATTAAAATCCTTTAAAATCTTTTGAAGTTTTTCAAAGCGCTTGAAAATGCCAAGGAATTGGAAAAAATACTTTTCTTTTGAACTAATTCCACAAAATGGAAGTTTTAATAAAATCAGTTATTAATCAATTATAATCAGCTCATAATATGAAAAGCATTAAACAATTATTTCCATTGAAACATTCAAGTGTTTACATTACATTTATATATATGTGTGTGTGTGTGTGTGTTTTTTGAAATTGCATTTCTATACATTTAATTTATTAATAAGCTTTAAAAGTAATTTTAAATGAAATTAAAATATATGCACATATCATTTTGAGAATTTAATTCATCCATAGTCATTTCACAACGTCACGAACACTTTTAAAAAAGAATCAATCAATCTGTTCACAAAATATGAAGCATGAAACTATAACATTCATTAAAACATTCAATTAATTTTTACTGTATATTTCTTCAAATTTTAGTATTAAGAGATATTGTACTTTATAATATATCACTGCGGTGGCGCCACGAACTGAGACTATTTTGTCATTCATCTAATCTAATCGAGTAGAATATAGTACATATAATAATGTCGGCCGAAATATAAGGCGCATATCATGATAAAGAAGAACATCTGTGACTGGATTAGAAATGTATAAAAATTACTGAAATACCTTTTATTTTACGCCGTGTACTGAGAAAGTCAGTCACAACAACCAAAGATATAATATCTTTAATAAAAACTTACATTAAAAGTAATAGTAAAAACACATAAATCGAAATAATTATCGGCGATCGATGAAATTAGAAATCTACTTTTTCAGTTATATTAATTTTACGTTTAAAAAAAAAGGTCACCCTATGAGTTACAGAATGGCGACAAATACGAGTTCTTTCACCATAAAACTACAATGGAGGTTACGAGTTTTCATATGAAGGATAATCGTCTACAGGATTTCTTTCTTGACGCATTCTGATGTTTCTTTGCTAGAAACTCTCAGCATAACTTTATTAAAAAGGCTAGCTTGGATTTTTAAGCTACTTTTTTTTAATATTTAAACAAATACCGTTTTCAAAAATATGATTTTTCATCTTTAAAAAAAATGCGGAATTAAATTCGCCGTTTGTCAGTATTATTGTATCTGCACTCATAAAACAAAATAATACTATTTATAATTAACCTAATTATTAAATAAGATTATTATAAGAAAATTCTTCACTGTGGTGCTTAACTATTGAAAACTTTATTTCTGCTTCTAAAATTGGTTGGATAGAGTTTTATGCTATTTATTAATTTTTTTTTTGATATTACTTTAATAAAAATTTGGGGCATACCATTCCATATGAGCGCTATTCCTAAATTAAATGTTTGTTGATTTTCTCCAAATTGCGGTATATCAATAGCAGAATTAAATGAGAAACATACGAACTGATGATATACTTCTTTAAATTATTTCTTATTCCTCACCAATTTTATAAAGAAATACCCTACTGTACCAGAATTGCAAATTAATTTAATTCTACAGAAATATTGTCCGGGAACAAATCTTATTCGAATCATTTTTTTAGAATTTTTATTTTACATAAATATCGTGAAACTGGAGGAAAAATAAAAAATGTGTTACTTGTAAACCTTTCTCAAGCCATGAAAAATATAAGTACGAAATTTCAGATTAATATCTCTTATGATTTTGGTGAACACTGATTACAAAGGATTTGCACATGAACCTTATAAACGCCGGTTTTTAGCCCCATTAGCATGGTGCAAAGAAAGTTTAAAAAATTAATTTTCAATCAATTAGTTGAACAAAGTAGAAGAATTTGAAAAAAAAATTAATTCTGAACGAAAAATACTATAGTTGACATTCCACGCTAAAGGGATTTATATCTTAAATCAAAACCGGCTGAATTAAACAAAAGCGGAATTCTCAACAAAATAGTTGATTCCTTAATTAAAACTGATTAATTTTCTATCAAATATTTTGAATCGTTTTCAAAAACAAATTCTTCATCCAGGAAAATGAATTTATAAACCAAAATGTCAAATTTTCAACCAAATCGTCAAATGATCCAACAAAAAGATGAATCGTCAACCAAAAAATGAATTTTTAAAAAAGTAGTTCAACTTTCACCAAGTAGTTAGATTTTTTACCAGAAAAGACAAATTTATAATGAAAAAAATATGATAGTTGATATTTTAACCATACATGATTTAAATTTTTCATCCGAAAACAGCATATCATGAAAAAATTGAGTTGTTTCCACGTTAATTATGCCGAAAACTTTATGGTTCGAGAGCATCTGTCATTAATGAATAATTTTATTCGGTCTTTCGCAATATTTACTTTTTCGACTTAATTTCACGGAAACACAAAAAATTTGGAACCAGAAAGATCAATAATCTCAGAGAAACATAAATTTACAATAAAATACACGAATTTTCAACAAAATCAATTGTCAAGTAAAAAAATGAATTTTTAACAACGTACTTCAAATTTCAACCAAGTAGTTGAATTTTTAACAAAATAGTTCAATCCTCAATCAAAAAGATTAATTTTCAAAAAATATATGACATTTAAAAAAATAGTTATATTTTTAACTTCGTCGTCTCTCGACAACTTCCTCAGCCGCACTTCCATCGCGAGTGTTGGAAAAAGTATTATGTGAACTATTAATTTTAAATAAAAAAGCGTGGATCTCATCAAAAAAATACAAAGCTGTAAAAAATTAATTGCATTTTCAAAAAAAAAAAAAATTACATTCCTAACAATAGAGATGAATTTTCAAATATCTGTTAAGCTAACTCAAATTCTGCCTCAAATTTAGAAAAATCTTTCCAAAGCAGAGAAACTGCCTGAAAATATTGCATATTATCTAACATTTGTAGAAATCTAAAATTGTTTTAAAATTCTGCAAAATAGGAGAAATTAGTTTATAATCTTCAAGATTCTTTCTTGACAATTTTGGAAATCTTGTAAAATGTTTAATAATCTTTTTGAATATTATCTTCAAATTAATTTTGTAGAGTAAAGAATCATTTCGAATGTTCCCAGGAACAATAAGATTCCTCTTAATTATTTTAAAACCTCTCAAAATACTTCAAAAGTTTCACAATTTTGTTTCAAAATCTTCAAAAATTTACATTTCGTCTTAAATTTTCTCAGAAATCTTACTGTGCATGTGGGTAATTTTTTGGTGACTGGTACCGAAAAATTTTTTTTCACTGGTATCATAATTTCATTTGTCTCATTTTTTTTTAATTTTTTTGAAAGAACTGTTTTTTATTTAAAATTGAAATCTGTTTTGGTTGAAATATCAGTTATTACATTTTTTATAAAGAATTCTTTTTTGGTCAAATTCAACTGTTTTTCATTTAAAATAAAAATGTTTTTAGGTTGGAATATCAACTACTATTATATTTTTCTTTAAAAATCTTCTTTTTTGGTTAAATTCAACTGTTTTCATTTGAAATGAAAAACTTTGTTTAGTTGAAATATCAACTATTATATTTTCCGTTAACAATTATTATTTTTTTGTATTCTCAAAAATTAAGCTCATTGGATTGAGAATTAAACTTTTTGGTTGAAGATGATACTGTTTGATTGCTTTTTTGTAGGTTGAAAATTCAATTAATTGATTTTAAATTGCAACTCTTTGGTTGATAATTAATTTTTGTAGTTGAAAGTGCAGCTATTTTGCTGAAAATAAACCTATTTCGTCTCAAAGCTATATTTTTTATCAAAAATGCAGCTGTTTTTTCAATTCGTCTGTTTAGTAGAAAATTCTTCCCTGTTAATAAAAAATTCTTTTTTTTTGTATGAAAGTTCTTAGTTGCAAATTTATCTTTGTTGTTTGAAAACTCAACTGTCTTATAAAAAGTTCAACTATTTGGTTGAAAATGCAATAATTTCGACCTCTATTTTTCCTGTTTAGAGAGCATTTTGGGCTATGAAGTCTGATAAAATATTGGCATATAGCAAAAAACAGTAACATAGGTACTTTCATATTCAAAATTCTTCAACAATTATATGTTATTACTCCAATCGTAATTTTAATCCCAAAATTTGAAGTGAAAAGGCACATATTTTATTTCTAATTCTACTAATTCTCCTGGGAACAAGTAGGTAGTTTTTTCGTATTTCAAAGATCCCGCCAATTTCCCATTGGCTATCAGAAATAAAATGCGCCCAAGCGTACTGCACACTGCTCTTATTTCTATCAGGTTATGTCTCAATCACTACCGGTTCAGCAAATAATTAATTATTTAATAATTTTTTTTAATGAAATACGTTAGAATATCGGTGTTTAGGTTTATTCTTTGAAAGAGTAGAAAAACTTTGGTTATGTGGTCTTTTAAAATTATGACAAAATTAATTATACTAAGAAGTCGGCTGAAAATATGTTTGACAGAGGTTATGTTAAAAATAAAAACCTTAAAAAACTAAAAACTTTGAAATGCTGCTTTATGAATAACAAATTATTAAATAATGTTAAGTAAGTACTACTGAAACTTTCGCAGCGTAATTTGAGGCTGCGGTACATGGACAAAATTGCATTATCAACGTCTATTATTATTAGAAACACATAAACACTAATCCTCAATCTCAAAATAACCCAGATTTTGATCACACTGTATTGATATTTATTTTGCGATTTAGAGAAATTAAGAAAAAAAACGTATGCGCACTGCGTATGCGTTGTATTGGCAGTCTCATTGGCTGTGAATGGTGCGCTTTTTAAATACTATTACATGTGTAAATCTATTTTTTATATCAAATCATTATTTTGGAAATAATAACAATTATTTTCAGGTCACAAAATATTCTTTTAGAGTGTTAGATGAAATAATTATTCGATTATACTCTTCACAAAGAAATCATGGATTTTCAATTCAAAGGAAGGACTACCTTTCTTCACCAATGTAAATTTGAAATCATTTGCAATATTTTTTTTTGTACTTTATGATTATTATATATTGTGAAAAATTGATGGGCATATTCGATCATTTCAAATAAGCGCGCGATCAACATCCAATGAGACAGCTGGTCAGACGCATGCGCAGTGCGGTCGGGTGTTCTCTACCCCAGCTATTGAGCCTGTGTGGGGGGGGGGGTGGAGACCCCAGCGCGAAAAAAAGAGAAGGGGGGGGGGAAGTGAGTTGCGAACAACTGTATCTAACTCGGCGATTGCCGTCCCTCGTGTGAGAGGGGAGAGAGCGAGAGAGAACGTCTCACGCGGGCCTCTGTGTTTGGGAGGCAGCGCGTTCCCGAGCGCGTTCCGCAAGCCAGGCGTCGAACGCTTGCATATCCCG
This sequence comes from Andricus curvator, assembly GCA_932195095.1. NCBI lineage: Eukaryota > Metazoa > Arthropoda > Insecta > Hymenoptera > Cynipidae > Andricus > Andricus curvator. The sequence continues at coordinate 131,080 of CAKNYM010051213.1, read as the reverse complement.
TGGGACGTCCTTCTGGCTAGTGGGTGGCGGGAGACACACCCTCCGTATGTCGCCCTTCACGAGCTTTTTCCAAGCCGTGAGCCCGTCCATGCGGGACGGGAGAACAGTGCAACAGCAGCTGTGCGGTGAGT
>CAKNYM010051213.1:89675-130549 GCA_932195095.1 Andricus curvator | reverse complement strand
TTTGAAAATTTGTACAAAGTCTTATATTTATCCTAACTTCAATTTTCCGAAGGAATTTTGAAGCTAGGGCGAACAGAACGGTAGTTCTGGTTTTAATTCATTAATTATTATTAATTAATTACAAGAATGGTTAAAAATTGGGATAATCTACAAGGAGCCCGATCTACCGTTATGTTCCGATTCTAAAGTAATTATTTAACCTAAATATTATAGCTTAAGAGAAATGAAACGAAGTAGCTTATTTTTGATTGATGTACGTGTAGACAAGAATACTTGTGTGCACGTACATCAATCGGATGTTGGTTATTTTCTATTAGGCCCGAGGGGAGTTTATTTCTTAAAAATATATACGGGGGTCTCTAAATTATTTTAATGTTAATACCTTTAAAAAGGAATATTGTCATTCCCCTTGATTGGCCGGTAATTTCCATTTTATTATGGCGAACAATTTCTAATTTATCAACTTAAAAATTGCTCGCTTAATACGCGGTTGAGTTCCCCTGTAGTACGGCCTGTGTGCCAGAAAAGGAAGGATAGAGAGAGTGAGAGAGAGAGGAATAGATTCAGGAAGGAAGCGCGCGTGGGTTGAGAGATTGGCACTGGCGTACGTGACTCGGCATGTTGTTAGAGTTTTCGTAAACACGGCCTGGAGCACGTGTTTACAGGCCGTCGCCACTTAACCGAGGAAATTTACCGCTATTACCGGCCCATCAAGGACAATAACGGGACTCTAACAAAAGGAGGATAGGCAAACTCGTCGTTTCGAAGCTCGGAAATCAGCAATTTGTCACGTAGGGTCCTCACTCAAGTTTTCCTATAGAAAACTTGAGTGAAAGATCACGTAGACTAAGTGCTTAGATTTCCGAGGTTCTCAATTTGTATGTTTGACATACAACACGGGGAGCCAAATTGGGAGCACTGTGATTGCCATGATTTTGAAATACACGTAATTCAAAATCATGATTTTTATAACAGCAATGTATTTTACACACTCAGTATTTGAGATAGCAGACGATAAGAGATTGTTCTCTGATCAAGTAGTGATTGTGAAATAGCCTAATCAGATGTAAATATCTCAGAAGGACAATCTTGACGCCTTTGATTTTAGAGATAACGACTACAGTGTAGATTTTGTAAGCTGATGAAACAGAATATTCATAAGTGGCATTCTTAATAACATTTTTCATTCATACATTAAACAGTTTCTTTTCTAATTGGAAAATATGAGGATTTTTTATACTGTAGTTATATGCCTGGTGGTTATCCTGAATTACACTGGTGAATATAATAATATAATATATCTATAATTATAAGTAAACTTTTTCAGCTCTGCATAAATAATAATGTTTGCGATTTAACACACACATATGTTTTAAAACTTAACGTTTTTTTCTAAATATGGAAAGAATTATGGTACATACATCCAGAGGTATTCGAGATAGTCCAAAAAAAGTACTGCGCACAATATCACCGTACAATAATTTCTGCCAAGCAGAGATTTTCTTAATTGAACAAACTATTACTTTTTTAATTATGTGTGCTATCTGGGTAGTAAGCAATTTTATTTAAGTCGGTTATGTACTTTTTCTTTTAATTTTGATTTCTGCGTATAGTAACACAGGCACAAAAAAATGTCTTCTCCGCCAGACGACACAAACATTTCTATACATTTTTGGGCATCGCTGAATCCGAATCCGGATTCTAACCTCCAAAAAATGAAAAAAAGTTTCAACCTTCATAACTTTTTTGATGTTAGGAACGAAATTCTTGCTATTAAAAAATTAATTAATTTTGTATTTTTGATCAAGGATACCCAGCTAACCTGTTACCATCCTGAAAGGTTCCTGAATGATCACATGTTATCAGAGGAATTGTTACTTGTATCTCAGTCTCCTAGCAGGTAACGGCATAATCGCCGTAGTTTACTAGGGAGGCTTGTTTGCAACCGTTCCCTGTCAGACTAGTAACATGGCGGTAACAGCCGGCAGCGATCTTCATTTATACATATACATTTTGGGTCTAACCTCTATAATGTAATTTCTTTTTCGTAAGGGTTCAGCTGATAAATATCTGTTTTTTTTTTATAAAAGCTTTGTTCACATATTATCTCCCTTTTCTGGAACTTATTTATCGTTTAATTATGTTCCTTTCCAACATTTTTGCAAAAATATTCATAATTATAATTCCGAAACGATGTATATTTTGAGGTTAAGCTGTCATTGCACGTTGCGTTTCCAAACATCACTTTGTTACAAGCATGTGATTACAATGGCGGGATAATGTTACCTGCTTCGCTTGTAATTTGTTACTACTTTGAGTGGGAAATATATTGTCACTGGGTGACCAGCATGGAAGTCACCAGTGACTGGTTTTTTTAATCTTGTTACAATTATGTGACTATTCGGACTAGTAACTGTGTTAGCTGGGTAGCTTTTCTTTTTACTCTAGGTACTTTTTCTTTACTCTTAAGAAAAATGCAATGCAATTTTTCTTGTTGCAGAATTAAGTTCTCAGTTTGAGTGCTTGCCTAATGGCCAGCCTATTCCTGGTGTTCCTCGTTGCAGACCTTCTTATTTTCCTGACATGCATTCTCCAGAAAGGACTTTTCCTGTTGCCACACCTCATTCTCCAGAAAGGACTCTTCCACATGTCGAGCCACATCCTCCTGCCAGGCCCAAGACTGCGCGTGCCAGGCGAAATCCTAAAACCGTACTTGGATTTCAACCTGAAGAACTTCGATCTGTTCGACTTATTCCCAACGCGAATCCGAAACGGATATATGAACTTCAAAGATACGCTTTTCCTCGAAATATACCAATTCTATTGAAAACAACGATGAATAGCTTCAGGCCCGTGCCAACCGAGGAACAAATTGTATTATCAACGTCCAATGGTGACGTCTTTGCGATATTCGAAAGAGGAAACAAGAATGCAATTTTTCGTGGAATATATTCACCTATTATAGGTATGGGAAAACGGGCGAAACTAAACATTTACAGCGGTGCGATCCAATTATTGACCCAAAAAGAAATCGCGGAATGTCCAATAAGCAACGCGAATCCAATCTCAAAGAGGTACAAAGTAATACATGTGTAAAGCTTTGTGTAAAATGTGTAAAATTTTCACGACTAGAATTTCGGGTCTAATTTTCGTTTCTTCCGTGGCTTCTTCATCTTCATGTTTTGGAATTTTTTTCTAATATATTTTTAATCAAAAACAAAGTTGAAATTTTTCTAATTTCTGTTTTATAAACGATTCCATTTTTTCGCCAGTACTTGGAAACTTCATTTTTCGATTTTTTGTTTGAGATATACGGGAAAACAATGCTTCCTTAATATTTTCTCAAAGGCCAATTTAATTGTCAATGTTATAAACAAATTCAATTAACAAATGCATATCTTCGACATTTCCCTCTTTAAAGACTTTGTTCCTTTAACAGACTCAATCCAAAATTTCTCGGAAGTAAATAATATGTACGAGTTGTTAATATTTGATGAAAATTGCTGATTGTATAAATAAATTTGATTATGAAATACAAATGTTCGTCAATTTTCTACCCGCACATTTTGTTTTTACAACGGAATCAGTTTTAAATTATTTGGGTGAATTCTTCGCTTATGATACTTCACCAACAATAATTTTTTATTTTATGAACATGTCTATAAATTAATTCACAACATGGCTACTTGTCAAGAAATGAAGGTTGTTTCTTGTTACAAAATTTACTACTGATGATTCAGAAAACGAACTTATTTCTTGAAAGATATTGTCAGGCGATAATATTTGTTCATTATTCAAATGAATTTTATTAACCATTACAGATTTTCGCCAATTTTCAAATAGGAAAATTCGTTTTCCTAATTAAATAAATTTTAAAATACTTGGAAAAATCTTTTGCTTATGATACTTCATTCACGCAAACGATGAATCTTTAACTAAAAAAATTATTCTTTCACAAAGTAGGTCAACTTTAAACTAAGTAGTTTATTAAAAACAAATTATTTTCAACGAAACGTGTAATAGTTAATATTTAAACCAAAAAAGATTTCAATTTGAAATAAAAGAAAGTTGAATTCAAGCAAAAAAGACAAATTTAAAAAAAAAGGTTGAATCCTCCACCAGTGCAGATAAATTTTAAACCAACTGTTGCTTTTTCAACGAAAACCGATAAACTTTTAAGCAAGTAGATCCATTTCTTTCCAAAAGGACGAATTTCCGACAAAAAACATAAATTTTTAACCTGCAAAGATCAATTTAAATTTTAAAATATCAATATTTAACCAAAAATGAAATAGGTAGATACAATTCAACTCAAGAAAATTAATTCTGAACAAAAAAAGAGACGAATTTTTAGCAGATAGTTACATTTTATACTAAAAAGTTTATTTTTCAACCAAGAAGATTATTTCTTATACCAAAAAAGACGAATCATCAACGAAATATATGATTTTTCAACTAAAAAGAATTAATTTTCACCAAATAGTCGAATTTCTACCTGAAAAAGATAGATTTTCAGTCAAAAATGGAATAGTTAAATTTTTAGTTAAGAAATTGATTTTCAACCAAAAATGAAACGCATTTTTGATATTTAGTTGCATTTTCAATAAAATAATTAAATTTTCAAAAAAATAGTCGAATTTTTAATCAAGCCAGATGAATTCCGAATCCATAATATAATGGTAGATTTTTTAGCCAAAAGAAAAGTAGCTTTCACCAAGAATAGTTGGATTTTCTTATTGGGTTCTATTAATTTAGTTCACATTTTAACAATAAAAAAAAAAAAAAAAAAAAAAGGAAGAAGTTTTTTGAAAACGGAGAAAAATAAGAATGCTTAAAAAAAGTGAAAACAGGGAAATAGGGGAAAGAGTGCGAAGTCTGAAATATGAAACTGATTTTCAAACTTATCAGGGTGGCGATTCGGCGGACGATTTCAAATTCCTGGTCATTTTCCCGTTTTCCACGGTCAAGTTTTTCAATTTTCCCGGTCAACTCAAAGTAACATATTTATATTTGCCGCAAAACGAAAACATTTATTTTAATTCATGACGCTCGTTCTAAACATCTTTTAACACAACAAAGCAAAACGTTGCAAAATAAATGAATTTTGAAAAAAATACTTAAATTTTTTAACTAAAAAATATCAATTTTTCACAAAAAATGGAATAGTTAAACTTTCAGTTGAAAAAATTAATTTTCAACAAAACAACGGATTTTCAACAAAATAGTTCCATTTTCAACCAAAGTGATGAATTTTCAAATAAAATTATGAATCTTTATGTGGAATAGTTAAACTTGAAACCAAAAAGATAAATTTTCAACTAAAATGATGAATATTTAACAGGAACACTTGAATTTTCAACCAAAAAGACGAATTTTTAAAGAAGATTACATTTTAAATAAAAAGATTAATTTTCTACCCAAAAATACAATTTTTCAACCAAATACATTAATTTTTAGTTTAAAAAATTATTTTTAAACCAAACATAAGAGTTTTCAACCAGAACAATGAATCTTTAACTGAAATAGTTAAATTTTCAAACCAACAAATTAGTTAATTACCAAAACTTTAATAATTAAATTTCAAGTTAAAAAAATTAATGTTTAACCAAACAGATGAATTTTCAACAACGACTATGGACTTTTCGATTGGAATAAGTTACATTTTCAGTTAAAAAAATTACTTTCAACAAAAAAAACTAACTTTCAAAATAATAGTTACATTTTCAAACAAAGTGATGAATTTTCAAATAAAATTGTAAACATTTAACTGCAATAGTTGTATTTCAAACCAGAAAGATGAATTTCTAACTGAAATCATGAATCTTTAAATAGAATAATTGAATTTTTGACCAAAAAAGACGAATTTTCAACTAACAAAGATAATTTTTCAGCCAAAAATTGAATAATTAAATTTTTAGTTAAAAATGAATGTTCAACCAAAGACATGAATTTTGAACTAAAATTATGAAATATTCAACTGGAATAATAGTTACATTTTCAGTTTAATAAAAATAATAATTTTCAACCAAAAAACATCCAAAGAAAAAACAACTTTTCAATCAAACAGCTCATTTTTCAACCACAGAAATGAATTTTTAATTAAAACGATGGATCTTTAACTAAAAAAAAATTAATTTTTAACAAAAGAGTTTAACTTTCAACCAAATAATTTTATTTCCAGCCTAAAAGATGAATTTTCAACTAAAATGATAAATATTTGACTGGAATACTTCAATTTTTAACTGAGCAGAAGAATTTTTAAACAAGAAGATTAACTTTCAAAGAAAAATATGATAATTTTCTACCAAAAAAATTTCAATTAAAAAAGACAAATTTTTATTCAAATTGTGGAATTATGAACTTGAAAATAATAATTTTCAACTCGCAATGGAACAGTTAAATTTTCATTTAAAGAAATTAATTTTCAACAAAACTGATGAATTTTCAACTAAAATTATGAATCTTCAACTGAAATGATGAATCTTCAACTGGAATAGTTGAATTTTATGCCGAATAGATGAATTGTCAACCATAAAGATTAATTTTCTACAAAAAAAGATTAATTCTCTACAAAAAAAGATGAATTTTCCACAAAGTACATACATTTTCAAACAAATAGTTTAATTTTTAACTGCAAAATATCAATTTTCAACCAAATAGTTGAATTTTCATCAAAAAAAAAAATAAATTGATTTTCAAGCAAGTAGTTACATTTTCAACCAGAGATGAATTTTAAATTAAAATGATGAATCTTCAACCAAACAAATTAATTTTTAACAAAAGTTTAACTTTTAACCCAGTAGTTAAATTTTTAATTAAAAAACGATGAATTCGCAACGAACAATGTAAACAAAATTTCTATTATAATTCAGAAATATTTCTTCTTTGAAATACTACTTCTACTCTGAAAACCGCTTGAAGTAATTTTATTACCTAAAATTTAGAAGAGGGAACTTTCAAATTGGTACGAATTCTGACTTGGAAGAGGGATTTTTGAAAATTCCTTTCTTCTAAATCCGAATTAAAATTCCTTTAAAAAATTCCCATTCCATGTAAAAAATTCCCTATTCCAAGTGAAATTATATTTCTTGAATTTGTCTATAATCAGAAGAAAATTCCCAGTTTTTAAATTAAATTCCCGGTCATTTCCCGGTTTTTTCCCTGTCAATAAAATTCCAGGTCATTTCCCGGTCTTTCCCGGTTTCCCGGTCAAGTCGCCACCCTGCTTATGTAGTTATGATTTAACTGTATTACTGCATGGCAATCTTTCGCAAAATGTGCAAACTTTGTTAGAATTTATTGTCAGGGAACATTAACGCATTATTTTTCTTTCTTCGATTGACTGTTATATAAAATTCCATTTATGTTTCGTATTCGAAAATAGGAGAGGCTCTATTTTTTTTTTTTTTTTGAACTGCAAACTAAGAAAATTCATTTTCAGATCTGAAACAGCCCAGCGGAACCTCTCAAAAATTTTTTCCAAATAAAATAAAATGTTAGGCACTATTTTTTTTTTTTTTTGCAAAAACGAAGAAATTTAGGGAGTAATATTTGCAAAATTCAAAATCACACATTTCTAACAATAGTTATAGGCAGAAGAAATATACCACCACCACACCTTGGGCTTTTTAGCTCACAGTGATAGCTTTTGACAATCGATACGGGAATGGCACCACTCCCGGGAGTCCCAGGGACAGAAGCTCGCAATTACGTGGAAGAGTGATACCACATCCTTTATCAGTCCCTCGTGCTTAGGAATAGCGATAAACCCTTGCTCTATCGATAGACAATCGAATTGGTATCCATCTTCATAGGACATTTATTTTCTATTCGCAAAGGGACAATGTGCTAAACAAGAAATATTGTGTTATCCCTATCCTGAGGGAGCTTCCACTATTACGTGGAGCTTATTTTTGACTCACCCCCTCCATATTGCGATCATTTTTGAAATTTTGGTGACCCCCACCCCCCTCAAAATGTGATATGACACTGAAGCTGACTACCCAACTAATTGTAAAATATAAATAGAATTTTATATTACCGTCAGTCCAACAGTGAGCAATGTATAAAAACTATTTTTTTTCATTATATTTTTATTCAACAACAAAGTTGACATTTTTCTAATTTCTATGTTATAAATGATTCCATTTTTCGCCAGTACATACTTGGAAACTTTATTTTTCTATTTTTTGTTTGAGATATACGGGAACACAATGCTTCCTTTTTTTCGAAATTGTTTATTTTCTGCATTTTTCATTTTTTTCCAATTTTTCAGTTTCTTCAAATTTTCTTCATTTGAGAACAATGATATAATTTTAAGATTAACTTAGATGGCAGATTAACTTGACAGCTGAGGGGCTGTCCATAAGCTCTATTCCCCATTTTTTTAAAATAATTCTCGGTTTTTTCGTTCTTTCAAAAACCTATCCCTTTTTCTCATTTTTCGCTTAAATGAGAACTATTAACTTAGCTCAATAAGAAAATCTAACTATTCCTGATTCAAAGTTTTTTTTGTTGTTGAAAAGTCTACCATTATATTTTTAGTTTGGAAATCATCTCTTTTCGTTAAAAATTCTACTATTCGGTTGGAAATTCCATTATTTTGTTGAAAATTCAACTATTGCATTAAGATTCTTTTTTAATCAAAAATTCCTTTTTTTGGTAGAAGATGAATTTTTTTGTTTAAAAATTTAACTATTAAATTAAATTTTTTTTATTCAAAAATGTTTCCAACTGCAAATTTGACTAATCCATTTTTTGTAAGAAATTTATGTTTTTCATTGAAAATTCATACTTTTGAGTTGGAAATTAAAGTACTTGGTTGGAAGTTCTTGCATTTCGTTGATAATTCAGCGTATGACGCATGATGCGTCAAAAAAAGGCCAAGAGTCCGTTTGACGCAATATGCGTCATGTAAAATAAATAGACTCATACTATTTCGATTCTCATTAAACTTGGTACACAAAGATTTGTTGGGTCTCTGATTCCGACTATGGTATCAGAATTCCAAAATTTAAAATGGCTGATCCAATATGGCGGATCAAAATTACGCAAAATTGGCGGATTTTCATGAAACTTGGTGTATTAAAGTTTTTTCGGGGCACTGAACCCGAATCTGGCATTAGAATTCCAAAATTCAAAATGGCGAATCCAATATGGCGGATCGAAGTTACGTAAAATTGGCGGATTTTCCTGAAACTTGGTGTGTCGCCATATTAGATCAGCTTTCATCAATCATCATCAATTTTGACCTTGAATTTATATGCAGCTTCAGTTGAAAAATCATCTCTTTTGTTAAAAATTAAACTACTTTTTGAAAATTCATGCATTTCGTCAATATTTCAGCTATTTTTAGAAAAAAAATCTTCTCAGTTGGGAAATACATTTTTTTGGTTGAAAATTCCACGGATTAGTTGAATGTTGAAGTCTATTTTTGAAAATTCATTTCTGTTGTTGAATATTCATCACTTTAGTTGAAAATTTTTCTCTTTTGTTGAAAATACAACTATTTGGTTGAAAATTTACCTTTTTCAGTTGAAAATTCAAGTACTTGGTTGAAAGTTCATTCATTTCGTTGACATTTCAGTTTTTTTAGAAAAATAATCTTCTTGGTTGAAAAATAAACTTTTGGGTTAAAAATTCAACTGATTAGCTAAATTATATTTTTGATGTTATGATTTTGACCAGATAAATTGTATTAAATAATTTGATGTTGATTGTTTTTTGTCTACTGATCTAAAATCAATATTTTGAATATTGTTTTTTATTACGGAGAGACGAGATAAATTTCTTCACAATCCCTAGAAGTTAAATTCCGATGCCATTCCTTATACTCGTGAGATTTATTTTCCAATATTGGAATGTTTTATATTGTTGGTGTTATGGTTTTGACCTGGGTTCGGATCCCAGCGGAGCTTGAGAGCAATTTTTTCACAATTTAGAAATAAAAATCAATATTAAAAATATTAATTTTAGGACAGTAGACAAAAAACAATCAAAATCAAATTATTTGATTAGTTGAATGTTGAACTCTCTTCTTAAAAATTCATTTCCATTGTTGAAGATTCATCACTTTAGTTGAAAATTTAACTAGTTTGCTGAAAATTCGTGTTTTTCTTGTTGTAAGAAATTAATTTTCTTTACTGAAAAAGTAAATATTTTATTTACAGTTGAAAATTCAACTATTTGGTTGAAAATACAAAAAACAGGTTTTTACGAATGTGTCTGTATGTATGTCTGTATGTCTATCTGTATGTCTGTCTGTGATCACGATAACTTTTTAAAAAATTGACAGATTAGATTGGGCTTCGGTATAGTCTTTAAGTGTGCTACGATTAAGGTCAAGTTCGTTAGTCAGCCATTTTGGATGAAAACTCAAAAAGTGAGCGCATTTTCAAAATTTTTGAGACCATTTTTATTTGAAATTTAAAAATTCTATGTACAGTGATTAGTAGTAATCGAACAGACAAATAATTGATCTCAATAACTTTTTTTCATTAAAAAATAATTACCGGAGTTATAGCATTTACAAAATTCCAAAAAACAAACGAAAATGAACATTTTAAGCCAAATAACGCACGATATGGAAAAATGGCAGGAAGAGAAAAACGTTGCATTTTAAACACTCTACAAGATTATCGCAACAATTTTTTGAATTTTCTTAAAAAATCGAAAATTCAAATTTTGTACGCACAAAAAATAATCAAAAATCAACAATTCCATTTTGCGGTCTAACTATACAAGATACGGAAAAAGATAAACTGAGAAAAATTATGTAGTCAAATAAGATCTACAAATTTGTCACAGATCACATTTTGATAGGAAACGTAGTTTTGGTTTTATTCGTAAAAAACATCATTAAAAATAGAAAAATTGAATTTCTAGACAAACGACACAAGATACGAAAAAAATTAAGCAACAAAATATGTTTACCCCAAAAAATTTTCTAAAAATTTTTCATCGATAAGTTTTAGAAAGAATGTGTGGATTATCTTTTAATCGTAAAAAACAAGATAAAAATAAAAAAATTAAACTTTTGGAAAAACGATATAAGATACGAAAAAAAATGAAGAGACAAAAGTTGTTTAATTAAAAAAGATCTAAAAATTTGTTATAAACTCTTGTTATAAAAATATATTAAAAACAAAAAAATTTCTTTTTTGAAAAAAGGATTTTTTAGTTAAAAATTCAAGAACTTGCTTGAAAATGCATGTATTCTGTTGATAATTCATCTCTTTTTTATAGAAAATCAACCTTCTTGGTCAAAAAATGAACTTTCTTATTGAAAATTCAACTCTTTGGTTGAATTTTGAACTGTTTTTGTAAAAATTCATTTTGTTTTGGTCGAAGATTCATGATTTTCGTTAAAAATTAATCTTTTTGGTTGAAAATTTAACTTCTTTTCTAAAAATAGTTCTTTTTTTGGTTAAGAAAAAATTTTCTCACCTGAAAATGTAACTATTTCATTTTTGGCTGAAAATTCATGTTTTTTGGTTGAAAATTAAACAATTCATTTGAAAATTCATGATTTTTAGTTAACAATGAATAAAGAACTGTTAAAAATATTTGATAATAGTATGAGAATAATTCGCATTTAATTCTTTAGATTACCTCTGACAGTAAATTGACTTAACGAATTAGCAGCCGTCCATAAACTTTTTTTTCCCTTTTTTGAGAATTCTTATTTTTTCCCCTGTTTTCACGAAACTTTGCCTTTTTCTTTTCTTTCACCAAAACTTGATCTGAATTAATAGAAGCCAATAATAAAATCCAATTATTCTTGTTAAGAATTCTTGTTAAAGATTCATCTATTTAGTTAAATATTTAACTATTTATTTGAAAATTTATCTCATTTTTGGTTGAAAATCAACTTTTTTAACAGAGAATTTACGTATTTCATTTTTAGTTGAAAATTAATCTTTTTTAGTTAAAAATTTAACTATTTAGTTTAAAATTCATCTTTTTTATTTGAAAATACAAGTACTTGGTTCTTTTTTAATGTATTTTGTGTAAAATTCGCCTCTTTCCTATAGAAGATTAATCTTCTTTGTTCAAAAATGAAGTTTTTGGTTGACAAGTAAACTCTTGGGTCGAATGTTCACTGAAAACGAAACTATTCCATTTCTGGTTAAAAATTGATATTTTAAATTAAAAATTCATCTTTTCTAGTTGAAAATTGATGTATTTTGTTCAATTTTTTTTTTTGTAGAAATTAATCTTCTTTCTTGAATTCAACTATTTTTCATTTAAAATAAATATATTTTTGTTTAAAATATTAACTATTGCATGTTTCGTTGAGAATTCATTTTTTTTACAACTTTGTAAAAAAGTTATTTTTTTTTGCTGAAGATTTATCATTGTAGCTAAAAATTCAACTATTTGAACATAAATCAATCTTTTTTTTAAAAATTCATATTTCTGGGTTGAATATTGTACTGTTTTATAGAAAATTTATCTCGTTGGCTTAAAAGTTTAACAATTAGGTAGAAAGTTAAACTATTTAGTCAAAAATTAATTAGTTTGTTTAAGATTTGCATTTTTGGATCAAAATTCACCTATTTGGGTAGAAAATTAAACGGGTTTCTTGAAAATTCATGATTTTCGTTGAGGATTTAACAATTTCGTTAAAAATTTATCTTTTTAAGTTGAATTGTACTGTTTTAAAATTCGTCTTTCTTGTTTGAAAATAAACTTCTGTTATAAAAGTTTTTCTTCTTTTCCTGTTCAAAAGTCAACAGTATTTTTAAAAAATTTCATTTTTAGCTTGAAAATTAAACTCTTCTGTTTGAAATTCGACTTTTTAGGTAAAGAATTAATCTTCTTCGTTGAAAAAGCATAATTGTTGATTAAAATTTAACTTTCTCGTTGAAAATTTTACTTTCTCGGTTTAAAAGTTAACAGTTTTCTAAAACATTTATATCTTAAGCTTGAAAACTCAACTATTGAATTGAAAAATTGTATGTTTGGGTAGGAAATTAATTTTCTTGGTTGAAAATTCATTTTTATATGTTAAAAACTCAACTGTTTGTTAAAAAATTCAACTATTCAGTTGAAATTTAATATATTTCGGATTGAAAATCCATCTTTTATGGTAGAAAAGTCTTCTCTTTCGATTGAAGATTTATCTTCTTTGGCTGAAAATTAACTTTTTTGTCGAAAATTCAACGTTTCGGGTTGAAAATTCAACATCGTTCTGAAAAATTTGACTTGTCTTGTAAATTCAACTATTTGGATGGAAACGCAATTACTAAATTTTTTGTCAATAATATTGGTCTTTAATGTATCATAGAGTGATGTTTGTGATAACGCAAATTTTCAAATCGACTTTTTTGACATATTTGGAATAATTCGAGCCCTAATAACAAATTATTTTTTGATTATAAACAATTGATTTGTGCTGAAAGAATATTTTTTATCAATAGTCTAGCAATGTTACTCGCTTTAAATAATGTGAGCATCGAAAATGCATTATTTTCTCCGCAATTACAATCTTTTCAAAGTTTATGCCTAAATAAAAATAAATAAAAGAAAATCTACAACAACCAATCTCTTCAGAATTTAGTTAAATTAAATTCAAAACAGGATAATTAAATATGCCTCACATACTCAGTCACCAATATTAATTCGTACAATTTAAAATATTAAAAAAATGAAATCCTAATACATTAGGTAGAAATAATTATGTAAGATATTTTTTAATCTTCTCTCCTGGGTGAAAATATCCAAAGTTTGAATTTCATTATTATCGGAGAACTCTCAATTTTCCATTATTCGAAAATTGTGTGTAACTTATCCATGAATATTAAATTCTCTTATCTTCACATCTGGTTACTATCCTTTGAGGCTTAGCCCTTAGAGGATGATAGAATACATCTCCGAAATATCTAGCTTGCATAAATCCATATGCAAAACTGACTCAAGAAGCAATATAGTTACCTCACCAACTTTTGTTAGAAAGAATAAATATTTTTAGTAACTTTTATCATTTTTATCCCATTAGTGACGATCCATCCAACAAACTTTGTTTAATCTTCACAACTATAACTAACTGAACCACTAGCCTCAACAATAAGATAAAACATTTAGGTTTCTTATTAGCAGCGACATGATTGTTATTATATAATTAATAAATTAACCAAGCATTAGATTTAAAACGGAGAACAATTAATCTGGAGAAGGTTGAGTGAAAGGAGAATACAGGGGAAAAGTCGTTAAATGGAGATAAAAAAAAGCTAAACCAGTCTTCGTACTTTGCAAATGATTAATGGTAATGTTTCAGAGCCTTTCAGTGTAATGAAAAATTAGTTGGTTGCTGTGATATTTAAAATTTAATTAATTTACACTACGGAGAGTGTTTTATAAAACTTATCATTAATTTCTAGAAGTATTTGTAATTTCTTAACATAAATCCCATAATCAATAGTCCTCATCTTCTTGAATTGAAGCGCATTTTTCCAAAACGTCTTATATCCAAGACTGTATTATTGTCTGATTGTTTTTTACTAATAAAAAAAGATTACATTCATTTTAAAAAATCTTTCATCTTTAGAGGTGTTTTTTATAAACAAACCACAAGTAGATTTAAGACAATTTGGACATGAAACATTAGTATAAGATACTTTGAAAACGAATTCATTACGATACTTATTTTCATAAATCTATTACATTTTTCGTTTTTCTTTTCATCCATATTTTTTTTTTCTTTATTGAGTAATATAATTTCAAAGATTATCAATTACAGCAGTGGATTTTATAGAATTGTTTTTTTGTGAACTATGCAGAAATTACAGTTTTAACCATATCATCATTTTTTTATGTGGATTATGCGTGCATCTATCTGCAAATATGTCAGTTTTAGTGCAAATTCAATTGTTCATAATGCTGTAGCTTGACAGCAATAAACTTCACAAAAAATGCCTGAAGGGAAAAGGTCTCGCCTTGACTTAAACATTAAAAAAATTCCATTTTATCTCGATATTCAGTTGCTTTGTGGATATAGCACTAGGGTGCAAATTTTTTTCCCCAATTTTCATGCATATCGCCCGGAAATTTGTGTGAACCCACAAAAACATAAATTCATTTTTTTTCTGAAAAAAGATTATATATTCAGAGCTTGCAAAAACCTCATGAATTTTAACACGTATTTCCCATAAGAAAGAAATACGTTTTTGTAAATTTTATTTAGAATCGTCAATATGTAAATAATGTTGAAACTCAACATTTCTCTCAACAATCAGCCATAAACTGCGAATAAAATATTACTTTTTTGAATATCACACCAACGGCCAACGGCCATGCCACGCTGAAAAAACCAGTTCTCGTCAGATCACTGAAGTTAAGCAGCGTTGGGCGCGGTTAGTACGTGGATGGGTGACCATTCGAGAATACTGTGTGCTGTTGGCATATTATGGGTGTGGTGAGCCCAAACTTGTAGTTATTTATAACTACAAGAAAACTATCCACCTAGAAACACTACCCGAATCGGGTAGTGTCACGCCTACCCTGAAAGAGAAATGGCTTAATGGTATACATACATACATACACCCATAAGTCTGTTTTATAGGGTCCCAAAGAAATGAAAATTGTTTCTAATACATAAAATACTACTTTATCCTGATAAATAAATGTTGACATAAATTGTTTAAACTATTTATTATTGGTTTTAGCAATTTTATATTACAATAGGGTAAGAAGGTTGCAGTTTTTTAAAAAGTTTTCACTTTTTGTCCAATTTTCAATTAGAGTGAGGTAAATAATTAATTAGAGTTAACAAAATTAATTTTTTGAATAATTTATTATTCTTTCTAAGAACATTTTATTTGAATATGCTAGCCAGTTGTGGTTTCTTCTGAAATTGTTAACTTTTGACCAACTTTTTACTTAGCAAAGTAATAAATGATGCAAGTTAACATAGTTGTTTAAACAATTTATTATTGTTTACTTTACCACTTTTCACTTAGTAAGGTAATTATTAATGTAAGTGAATAAACATGCTTATTTAAACAATTGATTATTGTATAGAATTCCTGAAAATAAAAACGAGAATCCAACGACCAAATTTGGACAACCACCATCAAATGCTCCTATTGAAATTTGAAGGAAAAAAAAATCCTAAACAAAAAAAGAATTCCCTTTTTTCTTGGACAAAAAATAAAGAAAAAAAGGAATAAATAAATAAAATATTATGAATGTTTTTGTGTTGTGATTTGATAATAATAAAAATAAAAAAGACGAAAGAAATACAAAAATAGAAGGAAGGGGATTTGGTTGGCTGTCTTCTCATTTTTCTTTCCTCTTTTTTATTTTTTTTTCCAAGGAAAAAGGAAATTCTTTTTTTTGTTCATGAAATTTTTTTTCCTTCAAATTGAAATAGGAGCATTTTATGGTGGTTGTCCAAATTTGTTCGTTGGATTCTTGTTTTTATTTTCAGAATTCTATACATTGACTTGAGTATTGGACGTTAAATAGGATTTTGAATTTGATTTTAATCCAATTTAAAATTCTTAAACTTTTTTTTTAAAGTTGCAATAATTATTACCTCACTAAGTGAAAGGTGGACAAAAAGTTTAAAATTTCAGAAAAAACACCGCAATTATCTGGCATTGTTATGGATGAAAATATTTATAAACAATGATAATTCATTTAGCCAATTATTCCTTCTAAATTGAATTAATTATTAAGTCACTTCAAGTGAAAAATAGACAAATAGTTACAAATTTCAGAAAAAACGCAAATTGTTTAAACAATTATTATAGTTATATTAAATTAATTAATACTTCAGTCTAATTGTAATGTGTACAAAAAGTTTAAATTTAAAAAAAAGCCGCAACTATCTTTATAATTCTATATAATTAGTATTTCCAAATTGAATTAAATATTAACTTCATTCGAATAAAAAGTGGACAAAAAGTTAAAAATTTGGGATAAAACCTCAATTTCTGGCTATTACATCACTCTAATTGAAAATTAGACAAAAGGTGGAACATTTTTGAAAAAATCGCGAATTTTTATCACTATTTATTTAAACATAAAATTATCACTTTAAAGTAGTATTTCATGCATTAAAAACAATTCGAATTAAAAAAACTTTAAAAAATCATAATTAGTCCAAAAAGTTCGCAAAAACCATTTTTTTACTTATTGGGGTTTTTTGGGACCCTATAAAAGATACTTATGGGGGTGATATTTTAAGAAGTAATATTTTATTTGTATTCTGTGGCTAACTGTTAAGAGAAACGTCGAGTTTAAACTAGATTGGCATATCATTGACGATTCTAAATAAAATTTACAAAAATGTAATTTAAAAAAAAATTGATTCATTTTTGTTTGGATTCGAACAACTATCAACGTAAATGGTTGAAGTAAAAAAAAAATTAGTTCATAAATTCTAAAATAGTTATTTAATACATTGCATTAATTATTTAAGATGATAAATAATAATTACTGAATGCGACTGAAATCCTAATATACAAACTGTATATTCTTAATAATAATTTCTACTTAGAAAATGTTTAAGAAATGTGTGATTTTAATTGAATGTCATAGTAAAATTAAAATGCGTTGATATTAATATTATTAATTAATATATGTAAAATCAGTGTGTCTACTCATATCCTGCAAAAAATGTACTCAAAATTCTTGAATATATTACCACTATCGAATATCGAAGTAAATTAATAATATTAAAATCCCAATAATTTATTTCCTCAATTTGTTCCTAAAGTCAATGAATTTTTATTTCTATATTTTTGTATGCCTAATATTCAATGCATGTTTACCATATAAATATTTCAATTGACCTGTTAATACTTGAATTTAATTTGCTTAAACAAACTCAGTACAAATTAAAAAATCTGGATTTACGGGGCTGCAAATTGTCCATTATTATCTTTTACATACCAATACGATCACCAAATTCTATTTTTTAGTAGAAAATAATCCATTGTATGAGCCTCACGTACCTGAAACATAAAGTAAATTTACACCTTAATATTTACTACAATAATAAATTTTTTAATCTTCAAGATATAAATCTAAACTTACATTAATAAGATATCAAATCTAAATGAAGTATATCCTATAAAATTATTTATAATCTTCTCAGGGAGGATGATAAAATTCTGTAGAATTTTTCTGAAAATTCAAGGTTTTTTTCAAAATTACTATTTTACTTCTACAAAAATTAAAGAAACGTCGTTATTTATTTTAATATTACAATTTTTGAAACAAATTTAAGCAGATTCGAAATAGTTTCCTGACTTTGTCATGAACAACAACATTTTCTGACATTTTCAAGCTTTCCAGGTGAGTAATATATTTTCCCCATATATATTCAATGGAAAATGGAGGGGGTAGGCGGAACCCCTAAACGTTGTCTAAATCAAAAAATACACGTTTTATTTTATTGGGAACCTCACAAAATGAGCCATTATCCCAAAAGAAATCGGAACTTCGGTTTTCCTTTGACCTCCCTAATAATAATACAATATTGATTACCTACAATGATTTTTCACACATCAGGTACTTTTGATGTTTGAAAATAAACATTTTTTCATTAAAATAAATATTACCTTGGGGTGAATTCAAATTTATATCCCGGAAAAAATAATGATTTTTCAAGTTTCATATAGCTTCGTTACAGCAACATATTATGGATTTGCAGCAAAATCGTCTTTTTATGAATAAAAATTGTTTGTTCAATACTCAAATCTGTTCATTGTTGCTCCTTCTTAAAAAAAACCATTTGAGTGGAACTGACAGCTATGGAACTTTCAGAATCCTTTTTGGTTGGACTATTGGTGCTTTTAGGGAAATAGAAAGATATAACTGCAGGATTGTTATCTACCTCAGTCAATGAAATTCAAAAGATTTATTGACGTCATGTGCTTTTATACGAGCTTTTCAAGAATAGATTCTTGACCTTATGGACGCTGCCCTCTTCTAGAAACTCCCATAATACCCAAGATTTTTTATGCTTCGCTCATAATTTCAAGAAGACTTATATAGCTCTGAACGCACTCGTATACCTCACAAAACTGTTATGGTTTACGATCTTCATGGTTCATAAGTGTTAATATAAAATGACCTAGAAAATACTTGATAGAAAAAATAAAAACACTTCATAGCACAATATCTAAGTATTGTTTAATCTGTGGAAACATCGATAAGAGACAAAATATAAGGATCTGTATTTCCTCAGTTTAATTAAAGACATACTACACATATTTTGTTCCATTTTTTCAATGCAGCAATATTAACAATTATGTGTATATATATTTAATGAGATACAATTTGCGTTTAATTTAAAATCTTATTAATTAATATACATGAAATAACTATACTGCCAACTCAGCAGTCTTCGCCGAATGTCCAAATGACAGGGATGTATCTATGAACCGAAATAGAACATTACCACTTGAACACTTTAATAGATTGGGCTAAACTATTTCAAATAATGAAGAGGAAAGTTCTTTAGGAATAATGTACTAAATTATTCAATGAAACCTCAGTTTGCAACTAAACTGGACTTTTAGATTCTTTATATGTATGATCCTTTTTTATGTTTTTTCTATATCTCGTTTGAGGTAGTCGAAAAAAAGATAAGAGATACAACAACAGAACCGATTGCATTAGTCAAAATAGTTGTATAAATATCGGCTGCATTGTTGATCCACTCGAATGTGGCTTCTGTAAAAATAGCAGCTATGCCAATTATAATAGAAATAAGAGGTGCAGCTGTTATTCTGATAATGAGACCCAACATTTCACTCATGAGAAGAATGAGAATGTAAGCAACTACTAAGATGAAGGCAGCTTCGTAAACAATTAGTTTTAAAAGATGTATCCAAGTAATTGATGCTACATCTGACATGAGGCACATTTTTCAGATAAAGTATAATCCTACCATTGCTAGACCAGGGCACAAAATAAGTCAGGTGACAATAACTAATATCTTCTGTCTACACGTTTGATACTAAATGCAGATACAATAGTAATTTGTACGCTGATGACGGCAATTATCATTGCACAGATTTTCGGTGATAGTGACATTAAATTTTCTTTAAAAACATCCTGAGTGAAAGCATCAATCGATAGCACCCCGGATAGATGTCTCGTCATCCAGGCTTTCAATACGATAGAGTGTTCTTCTATTTCCTTTTATGTATTCTCGAAGCATCCACATTTGGTTTCTTTGACTCTCCTTTATGGATTTTTGCTGTTTTTCCATTTAAGCATTGACAAGTTCTTTTATCTTTACTCCTTCCAGTTTCATGAGTGTTTTTAGAGCATCGTCTGTTTGATTCTTCAATAGGAGATAGTATGGACTCTCTGGCATTAATAAAAATGTTTTGAAAAATAGAACCGGTACGAGCAGCATCATTGTGTACATCTTTTAAGAAAGAAAATCTCCAGCTGTTTATAGGTACATGTTACCCAAATTGAGGAAAATTTGTAGTCCAGTAACTATCAACTCGAATCTCGTTGTCAGCGATTTCTCCTGAATACATTGTGGTTAAACAGCAATCCACATCAGAGGTAAACCCACCAATTAAGCATGATGCGTGTAACATAGAGACGTTGTTCGCGAAGATAATCATTAACGGGCATGAAAATCCATATTTTCGGCCATTTCAAGCCGAGAGGAATAGAAACATTACGTCTGTGATTAATGATCCAACATCTTCAATTGTAACAATAGTTGAATTCTTAATGTTAGTTATTAAAATTTTAGATTCAGTAATCCGTACAAAAGGCAGGGCAGGAGTGGTCCAACTGTTCATCGTTCCAAATGACATTGCCAAAATACACACTGTAAATAAATTTTTGAGTCAATATTTATTCATGCATCATCTTGATTATGGAATTAAAGTTCACTTCAATGTTGGAAAGTTAATTAAACATTTGCTTATCCTTACAGATTTCACATACTTTCACAGAATTGTTGAAAATATGAGACATCTTTTTTTCACTACAAAATTTTTTTCATGAACTTAGGGCAACTTGAATAATTAGGTGAATTCTGAAAAAATTGAAAAAAGGGACATGCAAAAGTTGCAGTCGCACCCAGCAAGTTCATATTGACACCATAGATGCATACCCATGTGAAATAAAATTCCTCTGAAGGCTTACCTTGAAATTTTATTTTTATGGGTAAAACTGATTTTGACGCACGAAATATATGTTGTTACTAATAAGACTACATACAGGAAAAAAATTGAATTTGAAAACTAAACAGAAGGGGTAAAAAGTGTTTTCAAATTAAACCATTCTTATAGTTGATGTTTTAGAGATGGACCTCTACTTTTTTTGGGAAAAAAATGTTTAGAATGTTCATGTGCTTTTTTTGTAGAGAATTGAAAAATTTGATAGTACAAACTTTTATTAAAGCCGAAACATTAGACCTATATTGTAATGTCAAAGAAGAGGCCATTTTTCATTTGTTTCCTACAATTCTGATGAAAATTCTGTGGAAGTTTACATTTAGATATGCAAACTTAATTCGATAATTACCACTGGCAGTAACTTTGTAGTATCTGACAGCAGTGAGTACTGTATCCAAGAGTTTCCAACTTCATTATGGACCCTATCCACTTTTGATGATGAATCTTCAAGAGATACTTTCTCATATTTATCATTATCACTGAAATGCGGCAATTCATTTTTATTCTTCCTGTTTTTGGCAGTTCGTTTCCGTTAAATTAAAAATTTCAATTGAATTTTAAAACTCTTTTAAAACTATTTCTTGCAGTAAGCATTATCATCGTACCTGGACTAAAGACTGATTACGTTCTGTTGCGCGGTGAAATGCAGAACATTCATACAATCTTATCTGTAAAAATATATTGACAAGACATACTTTAGAATGCGTTAGACTCACTTGCAATTTAAAATTACGTAACTCTGGAGTTACACAAGAAATTAATTGCTGTCGTACCTAGAATGTTAGGAAATGTTGCTTGTCGATTTTATTTTTTTTCACTTTTGCGTAAGCTTGAGAGCAAAACATCATTGCTTTAAAACATAATTTTCAATCTTATGACAATCATAAATTTGTCCTACTGGCTATAAAGTGTTTGTATAAGAATCACAAATTTATTTTTTTTATTGCAAAGCTTCAAATTTTATATGTAACAAATATAAGCACCTTCTATAAAAAATTAATATCCGGAATGAGCTACGGAAAATTTTGCATTTCAGGAATAATATAGAAGAAATAATTTCATATTTTTTACTGATAGTTGCAGTAACTAATGAACAAAGTCTTAAATGGAATGCAGTCGGTTCATGTTCTTCAGCATTGCGAATTTTAATAAATTACTCAAATAAATTTTCTGTTGTACAATTATCGTGAAAATCATGTAATATAAGGGTTTCAATTGTAATATCTTATTAAAAGGTCATATTTATTATTATTATGACAAAAGCTATATGTTATATTCCGAAAAATAACTTTTTTCTCTTAAATCATTTTGTAGTCATTTAAAAAAAGTCACTGTAATCACTTTTTTATTAATAAAAAATTAATCACTTAATCACTTGAGTCACTTCTTTGAGTAAATTAAAACAGAGAACCCAAGGGCCTATGAACTTTCTAGAATTTATTTGAACTCTTCTAGATTTATCCTAAATTCTTTGAAATTCCGTTGAAATTTACTGAATTCAGTGCAATATTTTCAATTTTCAATTTTTTTGTAATTTGCTCTATTTTCTCCCATTTATCTGAATACAATGAAAATTTAAAGGATTTTACAACTTTTGTATTATTCACTTGTACGCTTATTAATTTATTCTGCATTTTTTCGAATTCTTTGTATTTCTCTGGAATTAAAAAAAAAAAATTTTATTTTTTTTTATTTTTGAAATCTTTCAAACTCACATTCATTCTAAATTCAATTAATTGCTTTGAATTTGTCTTGATTTATTTCAAAGTTAATGAATTCAATAAATAATTTTTTTGTTTAATTTGTCTTCAATTCGTTTATAGTCTGTTCAATCCGCCCTAACTCATGTTTATTTTAATTTTAATCAATTAGATTCGATTTTTCTAAATTCTAAACTTTTGTTAAATTGTTCTAAATTAACTCAATTCTACGCAATTAAATATATTACAATTTTTTTTTAGTTTTTTTTTAATTCACCCCGAAGTCTTGTAAAGTCATCTTGAATTCTTAGGAATATTACCAAATTCTTCCAGATTCCTCTGAATTCTTTTAAATTCACTCCCATTTTACTGAAATCAGGGGAGATTTTGAATTCTCTTTGATTTTTTATTTTTGCAATATCCAGTAAATTTTTTAATAATGCTCTATTGTTGAAACAACTTATATTTGTTTAAACATTTAATTTTTTTTGTATAAAATGAGCGAAAGATGAAACTAATTTGAGAATTTTCTAAGAATATATTGCAAAAATAGTGTAAATATCAATGTTTTACTAAATTTTCATAATATCCAATTATTTAATAATTTGATAAATTTCTTTTGGAAAAATTGATAAATTTGCTTCATCCTACGCTCATTTTTCACAGAATTTCAAAATCTTTGAATTTTTTAAAGAGAAAAAGTTTAAGTTATGAGTTTTTTAATCATTTATTATAGTACAATAATTTGTTTAAATAAGTTTAAAATATTTTATGTAATACCTATTTGTCCAAGTGTACATTTTACTGCGGAGAAGTGGGAGGAACATTTCATTCCACAATCAATAAAAATAATAGAAATTAATTATATAAAATGAACATACGATTTTTCAAGAAAATAATTTGCTTGAACATTTAAGAGTATTCTTATAAATAAAACTAGTATTTAAAAAAATTGTAATATGTTAAAAAATAGTAAAAATAATTAGTTTAAAAAACCTGAAACTGTTTAAACAATATATATTTGTTTAAAAATGTAACAGTATTCTTAAAAAACAAATCAGTAGTTGAAAGTATTGAAATCTGTCAATTTGGTGGAATAAAATGTTTCTCTTGCTTTTTCTCGGTAAATTGTACAGTCAGAAAAAAGGTTCTTTGATTCCAAAAAAATTTCTTTTAATCAAAGAAACATATTCTTTGGTTGTCAGTTAAAGAAAAGTTTCTTTGATTCAGAAGAATTTTTTTAGATTCAAAGGAATGTTTTTCGACCAGAGAAATAGTTTTTTTTGTTCCAATGAAATATCTTATTTATTTTAAAAAATTCATCTTTATTTTTAAACTATTATTGTTTAAATTAAAACAATTAGGTTCAAGAAACGTTTTTTTTAATTCATAATGAATATTTTTCTAAGTCTATACTTGAACAAATAGATATTATTGTAATAATTGTGAAGTTATCGTTAAACAAATTATTATGCTGTAATACATGGAATAAAGAACTCATAACGTCCAGAGAAGACATTCGTTTCGCGTTATACATAAAAAATGTCAATGTTCAAAAAAATTAAAATTATATAAACAATTTAAAACTAGTTGAAAGATCACTCCATGCTTCTGAATAACCAATTAACTTTGACTTATGAAGAAAGAATTCAAAAAGCGTTCATAAACGTCAATATTACCTAAAACTCAAATTCTTAACTTGTGGCGTATTCTTTGGGGACATATAAGAGTGTATCGTTCAACATAAAAGACCCTGTTTTTATTTATAAAAAATTAAAACTAAAAAAATCAATTATTTAAACAATGTTTTTTGCAATTGCATTTTTTTACTGTCGTTTTTTCCAAATTCTTTTAAAGTGGCTTAATTTTAGTAAGTGATGGCATATTTGTTTGGCGAAAATACTCTCTACAATTCTACTGTTTGCAATGTTGAGTGTAAATTTTTACATGAATGAAATTGTTCAAACAATTTTTTGGAAAGAAAAAATATTTTAAACAAATATTTTATTAAAATATGATTTTCGTATTTTCAAAATTAGAAACCTATTTGAACGGAATAGGTGGGTGAAAGCAAACAATTTTTCAATTGTTGACACCAAGTATAACTAAGAACCACCCTAACGACATCAATATACAATATGAAAAATTACCAGGCTTCCAAAATACAGAAAATTCATTCAAAAAAGTTACTCACTTTAAAAATTCAATTTTATTCGAAAATTTCTGTAAAAATCAAAATAATCTTCAAAGTAAACCCATTAAATAATTCTCCTCACGGAAGCATGCGTAAAATCTGAACTATCTTTATTGATCACGGGATATCGCACGTGCTACTCACAGCAATTTACATTTGCTGTGCAGTACCTGAACCAATCTAAAATAGGAAAATTTTCATTGTGTATATGTTTTGAATTCACAAAAAAAAAAAACCCTAAAAGAAAGATAAAAATGCTGTCTCCTTTGAGAAATAAATTTTTTTTCACGCAGTGTTGCACATTTTATCACATAAACTGTTTATGTACAAGAATTCCACGAGATTTAATTAAAGGCCATAAGTATTCGTTTAAGTTTTTAGGACGAATAGCGAAAATCTTGCATACTTTATAGGTGGAGGCAGAAAAGAAAACAGGGATATTCATGAATTTTTATACGAGCATGTTATATTTAATGGCTGCGTGTATAATGTAGTAGTGTTCTTTTGGAATTTATGAATTATCCATATCTGAATCAAAATAAAAAAATAATTACGTGCTTTTTCCACTGAAAATTGTAAATCATGAAGAATTACATCTCTGAAAAAAAGAATTTGTTTACATAATTTGATTATAAAATTATTAAGAAACAGCGGATGAAAAATGTACATGTTCCAGTATTATTTTACTGATTAAAGCATGGGATTTTAACGCAAAAATGTACTTTGAAAACAAAAAATGCGTAGAAAAGTTATTTCTATGAAAATAAAAAAAGGAAACATCTTTTTTCAATTATTCGCATTAATGTAAAAGTTTGAACAAACAAAAATCATAAAATCGGCTTTATGGGTCTCTTAAAAATTATTGCTGAATTTTTCACAAAAAAATCCACCAGTGGTACTTCTTTTTTTTCAATGGAGGCTGATTTAATTTCCAACATAATTATAAATTTCCAAACCATAATTTTTTATATTTGGGCTACTCACTTTGCTATGTTGATCGATACTGATTTTTAAACAAAAAAATTTTTCTTTTCTGCAGGATCACTTTTTTCAACTCCAGAATATTATTATGACACAGGAGATTGCCATTCAACAAAAATTCATATTGTGATACACAATTATAATGAACAATATGACTTATTTTGCATTTTTTATTATGAAAAATATTTTCTTTTTTTGTTGTCAACTCAGAAAGTGCCTGATAGAAGTTGTTATAAATAGTGATTATTATGTTGTTTGATGAAAATCTGTTGTGCAAGAACATAATTCTTGCGATGAAATGATGTTACAAGGCAAAAAAATGTTATAACTTCAAGAATACGAAATAAGTGAATTTGTTTTCGAAAATGCAATATAAATGAATTTTTCTTATAAAAATTAATTATAACAATTACAATTGTTTCCGAGTGGTAATTTTTTCTATGCTAATATTATTATTTAGATGAAAAGAAGATTCCACGTAAAAGAAAAATGTTCTATTCTCAAAAATACGAAATGAATGAATTCGATAAAAACATGTGTTTATAACAATATCAATTGTTATTGAATGGAAATATTTTCTATCAACCTATTATCTGTGAGATTATTCGAAAATAAAATCAGTATAAATAATACATTCGACAACCGGAACTGCAGCAGCTGCTAGTTTTACCTCATTATTTGTTTATAACAATTAAAGAAACATAGTGATTTAATCTATAAGGAAAATGCATCTTCATCGAAAGTAGATTCATCATTTCTATTAATTTCTGAGAAAATATCAATAAATAGAGCAAAGTAGGTTGTACAAGTATAAAAAATTAATTTTTTTCGTCATCTTTAAACTCAAATAACAAATTAGTGAAATTTTCCTACAGATCTCTTGAAATTTTAATGAGATTGAATTGGAAAAAAAAAACTTTGAAGACAATTAAGAAATGCGTCCTCTGGAACTTTCTAAACCAAAAATTCCACTTTTTCCTCACTGCGCAACACTCCACTTTTTAGTGGAAAAGGCATACTTTAGTCAGACATGCAATTTTTTAATGATATTGAAATTTTCAGTGGAACAAGCACGTCATTATTTCATGAATGTAAAATTTGACATCACCAGTTTTTATCAAATCTCCACGTGCAGAAATATCATTTACAAACAAACAATCGATAATTTTGTATATTTGTTCATACAATTTTTTTATAACAATAAGGTTCATAAATCATAAAAGCTATTAATCAAATCCAAGCCATGGTTATGGGAATTTTATTTGAAAAAGTGGACAAGAAATTGAAAAAATTGACATTTTTTTCGCTTTTTGCATCAATATAAAAGTTTAAACAAACCAACATGAAGAACCGGCCTTTGCAGATCTCTGGAAAATTTAATTCTGAATTATTCTGAAAACTAAAATCCAAAATCAATCAGCAATTGCGGTATAAAATTTATTTTGAACCTCTTTTTTCAAATTCGGCAAAAAAAAATGCAAGGCCGACTACATAATACCTTTTCCACTGGAAATGAGATTGTCATAACACAACTGGGCGCCTGACTAGAGACTACCTTTTCTACTGTAAATTAGATTGTCGTAACAAAAACTGCTGATTCTACTAAAATTACCCTTCATTTTTAAACATAACTTTTGAACTTATTTTTACTATCCATTTACATATAAACGCACAAAAATTGCGGAGACAAATGACTGCCGTAGTTATCCTATATCCAAAACATGAAAAATGGATTTATACGTTTGCAAATCTTTGTGTCATCCTCAGGATTTACATGAAGAATGATACGAAATAGGACTTGAAATTTAACATTTCTGAATTCTGATATAGAAACCCATTTGTCGAAAGTTGGACATTCTGTTTATCCGAAAAGCATCAAACTAATAGTAAGGTAAGGTAAATCTCAAATAATAGAAAAACAAGCACAATAAATCACAATAAAAAAATTCCAATTTCCGAAGAAAACACGAATATGAAGTATTATTTTTTAAATATTGTAAATATTCGTTCGAAATCTAATTGTTTTTTATTAAAAAAGTGCAATTTTACACGGAAAGCACTAACAAAGCGTAACAAAACAACTAACACAGCATGAAAAAAATGTTCTAAATTGTAAATCTTCTGAAAAATGTAATAATTTTTCACTAGGAAATATCAATTTCTTTTGTAAAACGTCATTAAAACCTAAAATTGTTAAAGACTTGTAAATCTTCTTTGTTTTTTTTTCTTTATGAAAAGTACTAATTTCCGATGAAAAATATTATATAAAAAAATCTCAAATTATTCGAAGGTTCTAAATCTTATTTCAACTATAATGATTTTTGTTTGAAAATAACAATTTATGGTGTGAAATGCTAAGATATCTTAAAAAAAAAAATTTGCGAATTTCCTTTGAAATCTAATTTTTTGTTTAAAAATGAAAATACTAATTTCCGACAATAAACACTAACATAATCCATAATTATTTAAGGATGCCTAATCTCCTCCAAATAATAATCATTTTTATATAAAAGTGACAATTTTTTACATGAAACGCGAACCTAACCAACAATTTTACAAAAATTATGAATCTTCTTCGACATCTAATTATCTACTTTTTTTTTTACCAATACAAATTTCATCTGAAACACGCTTAAATAACCTAAAGTTGTTAAAAATTTTTTTTTTTATTTCCGACGAAAAGCACTAACGTAAAATACGTATAATATTTACAATAATTTATCATATGATTTGAAAATTTAAATTTGAATTACAAATAAATTAAATACGCAAGAGTATTAAAAAGCGCAAATCTTTCACAAATTAATTTTTAAAATTCAAATTGAAGATGAAAGACAAGTTCAAATAATGAGTTTTCTAGAAATATCTTTACTTCACTTTTTTTTAGATCGGAAAAGTTTCAAATTTTATTTTAAAAAAAGAATTATTCAAAAAATTATTCATATTAGCAAATTTCAGATCAAGATGTTTAATTTGAACAATTTATAATTTATCAACTATAAGATGATGTCAATTCTCAAAAATTGGAAACCCTAAAATTGAATATTCAAAAAAATGACTAATAAGAGTTAAACAATATTTTAAATGTAGTTTCTAAGCATAAACAATTATGGATCAAGTTTTTTAAATTACTTGTAGCTGCAAATTTTTTTATTCAATGTATATTTACTTACTAGATATTAAAATATAAATACGAAATTTTGTAATAATTTTACAGTTAACATATTTTTTTATTTAAACAATTTTTAATTCATGTTATATTTAAGCTGAATATTTTTTCAAAATCTTCATGCAAAGCTCAAATAAAAATTTTAATATTGATAATATTCTATTAAACATAGATAAAAATAAAATTAACTGTGTTCCTAAGAAGAAGAAATGCAGATAAAAAGTTAATATATTTGTTGGTCTCTACTAAAAAGAAAAAAATGTAAACTGCCTCACTGTCAACACAAAATAGCACATCAAAAATAAAAAAAAAGTTTGTTTATCTTCATTATACGGCAAACAAATCTACTTGAGCTTATCCATTTCCGAAAGTCATTTTCAAAATCTATTTTCTCCTTTTATACCGTTAGAGGGTCTTAAATCATATTTTTCCCACATCTTCATACAAAGTGGACCAATAAATAAATTTGGCATTTTTTCTTCAAATATAATCCGTACATTCAAAAAAATGTATTGTCAAAACATTAAAGATAAAAACAACAGTATGATAAGTCAAAAATAATGAATGAGAGGGAGATGCATAAGTTCTGATAATTTTTTTGAATAAGTTTTTTCAACGTGAAGCAGTAGTTTATCAGGAACAAAACTTAGAATGTATGTAGTAAATACAACCATTTATTTCCCTCAATAGTAAAATCAAAATTTTTGAAAATAGGGCTCTTGATGAAATTAATGTGAATCATTTTATCGCAAGTGCCGCAAATTTCTCATTTTTAATCTTTTTTTTTTTTAATTTGATCGAAAAAAAAAATAAGAAGAAAATATTTTCGTCAATCGATGAAATACGTGTCCTTTTATTTTCATTCTAGAATTTTTCATGGGTAAAACCGCAACCGTTTGTAAAAATTAACAATTTGAAGTTAACATTTTTTTAAAATAACCATTAACTTATAACAATATGATGGATTGTTGAAATGCAAGATTTTAATTTAGTTAAAATTTTTGATAACAAATATCTTATAATACACCCTGGAAAACGTTTGATATGAAAGTGCTGGGAACACAGATTCTCTTTTATATTCCGCCTGAACTCGGATTGTTCAAATTCCGCATGTTTGCAGTAGAAGCTAAAAACCGACAGCTGAAATTGAAAGCGTCCACCAAAAACCACGTCTGAAGAAGAAGAACAAAAAGGAACGAGGCTGCTATTTAATCAAAGCTCCAACCACATATCATTCAGCCAGTCGACAAGTTGTAAAAACCATTTAAAGCTTAAAGTGAATTTAAATAAGAGGGATAGCGTGATAAGGGTGTGAAAAAAGGTGTGCAAAAACTCTCGAGTAGATTTTCTCAAGTGTTTCCATACAACTTCAGAGTTTTTTCTTTACGTTCAGTAAGCTTGTTTTGTTAAAAATATATACTTTAGAAGCCTTGTTTTTTTAGGAAAATTCAAAGAAATATTTTAAAAATCTGTATTCCTTTAATATCTTATCCCTTTAACAGGAAGTAACATTTCATATTTGTCACGCGACTTCGTCTATGTGTGAAATTGCATCTCTCGCATGAGAAAACTGCAACGCTTTAAAGGTGTAATAACTGTATGCTATATTTTCCTCTCTGGGATTTTCTGAAATTGCTTCCCATGTGAAGTTTTTATATATTCTTTCCTTTCAAAATTCGGAAGATTCAGAGATTTTTCCAGCTCTTAGAGAAAATATGTGAGAAGTAGCTCGAGCTTAGTGACTATAAGAATAGGAAATATAACGAGAATGGATGGTAGATTTGATGTCAAAAAAAAGTTTAGAGAAAACAGTGAGGATTATATATTCAATTTAATGAAATAGATCATTATGATTAAAAGTACGAAATTTTTATTATTACCAAATATAGAAGAATTTAATAATAAGCAACTATTAAAATCAGATACTGTAGTATTCATTTAAATTCTTTGTTGTATTATAATTCAATACATTATCATATATTCTGATGTCAGAAAAAATAAAGAAATTTTTCGTTACCTTGAGTATACAACTTCTGAATCTCAAGGACTTTCTGGAAGTGCCATTTTTTAAATAAAGCTAAAAGAAAATGTACATTTTTGAGCTAATAGCAAAATCATGCTCTGTACCTTCTTGACATCGCACTCAATGAACAGACATATGCAAAAGATATTCTTGAATCTCGACGATCTACAATGTATAGTGTGCATTGTACAAATGAGGATTACATCTTCAATCTGACAAAATGGATCATTCTTAATAGGCGTAAAAAAATCTTCAATTTCAGAGGATTTAAAAAATTTCAAATGATTCTAAAAGTTTTCAAATTGATATATTGTAGGAAAATATTTCGAAGAATTTCAGTAGATTCCAAGGAATTTTTTATTTGTTTTAATAATTTGAAGAAATTGTAAAAGACTGGGAATATTTTAGGGCATTTGAAAAGAATCCAAAGCATTTGAAAGAGATGTTAATAATTTCAATGAATGCCAACAGATTTTGAAGGGTTTGAAATATTTTAGGATATTTTAACAGATTTCAAGGAATTTTTAACCGATTTCAGTAATTTAATTGATTCAAAAGGATTTTTTAACGAATTTTTCAAGATAAGGAATATTTTAGGGTATTTCAAAAGAATCCAAGGTATTTCCAAGAGATTTAAACAATTTGAAGGAATTTCAAAGAAATGTAAAGAATTTGAAAACTTTTAGAGGTTTCTTGAAGATTCTAAGGATTTTTCATTTGATTTCAGTACTTTAATTGATTTTAGAGGATTAGCAATATTCTAGAGTAATTTAAAAGATTCCAAGGCATTTTGGAAAGCTTTAAAAAGTTTTAAGTGTTTTTCAAAGTTTTGAAAGGCCTTGAAATATTTTGGGGAATTTATAATGACTCCAAGGAATTTTTTTATTTGAATAATTTGAAGGAATTTCAAAGGATTTGACATATTTTAGGCTATTTTTCAAATTTTCATTTGATTTTGAAGAGATTAAAAAAATTTCAAGAATCCAAGGAATTTCGAATTTATTTCAGTAATTGATTTCAGAGGATTTCAAATATTTTTTGAATTTTCATTTGATTTTAAAGAGATTTAAAAAGTTTTAGGGAATTTTAAGAAAGTTTTGAGGACTTGAAAACTTTTAGATTATTCTAAAAGATTCGTAGGAGTTTTCAATTGATTTCAGAGGATTGGAAATATTTTAGAGTATTTTAGAAGATTTCAAGGAATTTTCGAAAGCTTTAAAAAGTTTCAACTTTCAAGTAATTTTAAAACAATCAAAATAAATATGTAAGGAATTTGAAAAGACTCCAAGGCATTTCCAAGAGATTTCAATAATTTTGAGAAATTTCAAAAAATGGTAAAGCATTTAAGCACTTTAAGAGTATTTTAAAAGATGTCAAGACATTTTCGTAAGCTTTAAATAGTTTCAAGTGATTTTTAAAGAATCAAAGGATTTCAATAATTTGAAAGAGTTTCAAAGGATTGGAAATATTTTAGGGTGTTTTTAAAAATTACAAGGGATTTTGAAGAGTTTAAAAAATTTCAAGGAATTCCAAAATATTGTGAAGGATTTTAAATATCTTAGGGTATTTTGAAAGATCCTAGAAATTCTTAAATTGATTTCAGTAATTTAATGTTACTCATAGGATTTATGGTATTTTAAAAGATCTAAAGCATTTTCGAATTTTGTTAATTTACCTGAATTCTTTTAAATTAAATCAATAATTTTATTCACCTCAATGGACATTTTTTTGTCTTAAACTTTCAAAATTCGGCTTACACTCATTTTGAATTCTTCAACATTCATTAAAATTTTTTTGAATTCCCTTGTATTTTTCCAAAATCATTTTAAAATTACTAAAATCAATTACATTTTTTGGAGTTTTAAATTTTTTCCAATTTATTCCCATGTTTTAAATTTTAACTTTAATTGTTTGAAGTTTTATGAATTGAATTTTTCGGAATGCTTTCAAATCCAAAAGAACATCAGTCACACTATTGATGCACATATTTACTTTAAGTCACTTTTTGGATTAGAAATGAGTCTTGCTGCAAAAAACGTCAAATTAAAAATTATTGCTTCTCACTCTCGAGATATTCCCTTGACATCTGCTTTTCGAGAACTTCGCATTCAAAATACAATACTTTCGAATAATTTTTAATCCGACGTTTTTTGTAGGTCAATTTCTCTGCTTTTTCGGTTTTGATTGGTCTTTTTTTCAAATATTTTAAAACTATTTTCAAACAAATTAGGCTGTAGCCGCCCTTAGAATAATATACTACAAATTCATGCCTCGGGCTCAAAACACACTATTGACACTATTTGACACTTTTTTCAAGCGATGACGCTGTTTTGCTACTATTCTGAAGAAAAAAAACACTAAAGACACTATTTTTCAATCAAAAATTTTGTTTGAAATGCCTCGAAATTATTTTAAACACTCTACAATATTTAAAATCATCTGAAATTAATTACGTTGGATTCTTGAAATTTTTCAATCTCTCTAAAATCAAATGAAAATTTTAGAAACAGCCTAAAATATTTCAAATCCTTTGAAATTTCTTCAAATTATTAAAACAAAAGAAAATCATTGGAGTCATTAGAAATGACCCAAATTATTTGAAGACCTTTTAAAACTTTAAAAATCACTTAAAACATTTTAAAGCTTTCGAAAATGCCTTGGAATTTTTTTAATTACTCTAAAATATTTCAAGTACACTGAAATCAATTATATTACTGAAATCAAATGAAAAATCCTTGAAATCTGAAAGAAAACTCTAAAAGTATTTATATACTCTAATTTTTTTTAAATTCCTTAAAATGGTTGAAATCTCTTGAAAATATCTGGTATTCTTTTGAAATACCCCACAATATTCCTAATCTTTGAAAATTCCTTAAAATTGTTAAAATAAATACAAAATTCCTTGAAATCCTTCATAATTCTCTTGAATATTTTAAGCCACTTAAAATCTTTTAAAATTCCTGGAAATTTTTGACAACTCTTGCAATCTTCTAGAATTGTCTCAAATATTTTCGTTAAATATATATTCAGTTGGAATATTTTAAAATAACTTTATATTTTTTAAATCCTCTGAAATCCAATTAAAATACTGAAATCAATGAAAAATTTTCCAGAATCTGTTAAAATACCCTAAAAGATTTCAAATCCTTCAAAATATTTTGAAATTCATTGGTATTATTTAAATCTCTTTAAAATGCCTTAGATTCTTCCAAAACACCCTATAATATTTCCAATCAACTGAAATTTCTTCAAGTTATTGGAATAAATACAAATTTCCTTCGAATCTTTAAAAATTCCCTAAAATCTTTCAAGTCCTTTGAATCCTTTAATATACTCTAAAGGTTTTTAAACTGTTAAAAAAAATTTCAAATTCCTTAAAATGTTGTAAAGCTTTCGAAAATGCTATAAAATTTTTTTAATATTTCAAATTTTCTGAAATCAATTAAATTACTGAAATCAATTGAAACTTCCTTGGAATATTTTGAAATATTCAAAAAGTTTACAAATCCTCTAAAAAATTTTTAAACTTTTTTAAGTTACGTAAATCTTTTGAAAATGAATTGCATTCTTCTGAAATTATCTCAAAATCTCCTAATCCTTTGAAATCCCTTGAAATTGTTGAAACAAATACCTACAAAATTCCCTAAAATATTTCAAGTTCTTTAAAATCACTTTAAACTTTTAAAAATTCCTTGCAATCTTTTAAAATTTCCTGAAGATTTATTTTAAATATTATAAAATCAATTGAAATTTGTTAAAGCTTCCGAAAACCTTGTAAACTTTTAAGATACTCTAAAATACTTTTGAATCAATTAAATTACTGAAATCAGTTAAAAATTCCTTGAAATCTGTTGACATGTCCTAAAATATTTCAAACCCTTTAAAATCTTTTGGCATTCATTGAAAATATTGACATCTCTTTCAAATGCCCTAGATTCTTTTCAAATGTCCTCAAATATGACCATTCCTCTAAATTCCTTGAAATTATTAAAATAGACCACAAATTCCTTGGAATCTTCCGAAATTCTTTCAAATATTTTCTTATAATATATAAATCAATTCGAAATATTTTAAAATAAATTGCAATTTTTTAAATCCTCTGAAATCCCATTAAATTAGTGAAATCAATTGAAAACTCCTTAAAATCTTTTATAATGCCTCAAAATACTTCAAATTTTTTGAAATGTTTTGAAATTTCTTGCAATTTTTTGAAGCTCTTGAAAATTCCTTGGGTTTAAAAAAAAATAGCCTTTAGTCTTTAAACTTCTTTGAAATCCCGTCAAATTATCAAAATCAATTCCTGAAAGTATCGGTGATTTATTTTTTTAATAGGAGTGTCCATTAAGAGCTTAAAAATGCCTAATTTGAACATCTTTTTACATTATAAAATGTTTGATCTGTAGACATACACATATCTCTGACTCGAATATGTCATTATAAGGAAATGGAGATTTCAATCCTATAGGTAAAGTAGAACCGAAACATACAGGAGTTTCAGAAATGATATTTAATGTCGTAACTATAATTAAATTATAACAGAAATCACAGTTACAGAGCATAAGAATGATTAATTTGAAAATTTCTTGTTTGCGTGAAAAGTTTAAAAACAGACTACCATCACAATTGAGGTTATGGTTCATTACTCAACTCATAATATATTTGATGTATTTCTCATTTTACAGTGCAAGGGTTGGCAACACTGATACAAGCTCTTTTTATCTCTGTCTAAACTTAACACAGAAACAGTAACACGCCATGACGCTATACTCTTCTCTTTACTCACCAACTTTATTTCTTTCATCATTCATTTATATTGTATACAACTAAATATGAAGAAACACGTTGTCGTATTATCGAACTCGAATTACAATTCGATTCGATTACTATTTCCAAGAGTGATCCCGAAAAGGCCACCTTGACATATGCGCATCCTTGGACTGAATGAAGCTCATTGGCTTTAGTTCGCGTACGTATTTTAAATTCAAATACAGACGCGCACTGCAGCGAATAAACTTCACTAGAATCCAAGCAAGCGCAGATCAAGACGGCTTCGTTGGGATCATCAATGACTCCACCTGAAGAACGAAAAATCGTGACACGTTCCATTACTTTCTAATGCACTGATGTCTCGTGTCACACGCATATAGCAGATGAAAACGATATAATCGTGACAATCGAAATCGAAAATATTGGTTAGAGATTTTGTATTAAGGATTCTGTGTATAGTACAAATGAAGACTACATCTTCAATCTGACAAAATGGATGTTTATTAATAAACATAAGAAATTTTTAATATTGACAAATATGAAAGCCTTTTATATTTCACCCAAAAACCCAGGGTATCGAAAGGTAGCAAACAGTTGGCAACAAAATTATGCAACAAATGAAAACCACCCATTGTGCAAACGTTTTGATGCGATTGTTTAGCTTAATTTGATGCTTCGGCATTTTGTGTGTTACTATCTCTTTAAATCAAATACTGTAGTATTCCTTTATTTCATCTTTGTAGTATTATTATTACCATATTATGAGACATTTCATACATTATGAAAAATACTGACTTCAGAAGAAATAAAGAAATACTTTATTACCTTAATTATGTTACTTCTGATTCTCAAAGGCTTTCAGAATGTGGAATTTTTTGAATAAACCTGAGAGGTAAATACACCTTTGAGCTAACAGGAAAATTACACTCTGTACTTTGTTGACATTCCACTCAGTAAGCCGAACGAAAACAAACGATATTCTTGAATCTCAACGTTCTAGAATGTATTCTGTTTATTTTACGAATGAGAAGCAAGCGCACAAAACAGTATAAATCCATTTATGTTAATTTCTTAATAAATGGATGAGAGCATCTGCATTGTTATCCAATTACAACAATTATTTCATTTGATTCATTATTGCTGTGGCTGACAACATTGAAAAAAGACGAGAAACATAAAATATTGTTGAAAATCATGTAGGAAATTGAAATTCTGATGGATTTGTATTCTTTATGCCTATGGTATGAGAAAACGTAAATTATCAGATTTTAATCTTATAAGAAGAAACTAATATCAATTAGCTGCCTTGCTTTTTTCATTTATGTTATTGAAATTAATTATTTTCAGAATATTTCAAGTATTTTATTTGATCTTGAAAAAGTTTGCATTATCCCATAATGGATAGAAAATATTACAAATCCTGAATCTTCTTTTCCTATGCGATGGTACAAAATTCAAAAAAATGGATTAGGTTTTTCGTAACTACATAAACATATTCAAAAGTTATAATTGCCACCAAAATTTTATTTGATCAAACTGAATGTTTTGTTCAAGAAACACATATTTGAAAAAAACGCCAACAGAAATTAAAAGTACATGTACTAAATTTAATATAAGATAGAATAAAACTTTCTAGTTTCACATTTTAAAACACAAAAATATACCAGAGACTGGGTAAAATTTGAGAATTTTCTAGCCACGAATAGAGTATCATTCCATATAGATTTTTTAAATATAATTTTCAATTACTAGATTCTTTTTTTAAATTTTGTTCGGAACGTCAATACCAGAGAGGATAAAAAATTCCCTTTTACTTTGAATTTTGTAAAATTGAATGATTAATAGAGACATATTCTATTCGGACATATAGAATATATGGATCATTTTATGAGATAAAATCGTTTTTGGTAACCAACAAATTTTATAAACCTGAGACAAGAATAAAAAGAAACTAATATTATTCAAGATTTTTTATGTACGAAGGCACAAGGAAAACTAAAATTTTTCAAAATCAGATGCAACAAATTTCACACTAATATTTTTCTCTGTTCTACATTTCATAAATATTACTGAACATATGAACCATGCAGTTTATTGGAATTTTTCAAAGCATCAACTTGCTTCAATTTTCTTGCATTCAGTAGTGAATTACTTTATTTTCGTATTTATTATCCTTTTCTGATACCTCGATACTGTTTTGAGATCGCTTATAATAGAACCAAACTGGTCAAATCAGAACTTTCTCCATAATATAATAAGGAAAGATCCATGAATTATGTAAGGATGATTTTCGAAATTAAGATTGCCTCTTCCTTGACCCCCATACTCCTTACCTAAGATTTTATATTTTTTAATCGATACATAAAAACTTATATCAATTGTTTTTATTGTAAACGAGATTTTAAGGGATTTCAAAAGATTTGAAAGATTTCCAGTGATTTAAAAGTATTTCAACAAGTTTCAAGGAATTTTAAGGTAATTCACAAGACTTAAAAGTCTTTCAAAGAATTGCAAAATTTTTCAGAAATTTAACCAGATTTCCAAAGATTTTTAGGGATTTCATGAAATCTCGAGGAATCTTAAAAGGTATCAAGGGGTATTAAAAGTTTCAAGGTAGGATTTTAAATAATTGTGAAAAATTTTACGAATTTCAAGAAATTACCTAGGAAAAGTTCAAAAAGATTCTCAACTTTTAAAAGGGATTTAAGAATATTTCAAGACGCTTCAAGAAATGTATTGAGGTTTCCAGAAATTTTATTGGATTTGAAAGAATTTCAAGAGATTCCAAAGGATTTCAAGGAATTTTGAGAGATTCGCAAAAATTTTAGAATAAGTTATGGAACTTCAAAGAATTGTAAAGGATTTCAAGTGCTACCAAAGTATTTTGACGTATTCTAGAGGACATAAGTAATTGGATTTCTAAGGGGTTTAAAGGGTTTTATGTGAAACCAAAGTGTTTTCACTAACTTTAAAGGATATCAGGGGACTTCATTGAGATTTCAAAGATTTTAAGGGATTGCAAAGGATTTCGAGAAGTTTTAGAAGATTTTAAGATTTTTATAGGACTCCAAATGTTTCGAAATTTCACAGTTTTGAAAAGAATTTCAGAGATTTTGAGTGATTTAAAAATATTTAATTACATTTTAAAGAATTTTCTAATAATGTAAAGTATTTTAAGCGATTTAGAGTAATATTAATAGATTTCAAGGGATCTCTTTAGATTTCAAAATGTTTCACAGAATTTCAAGGATTTCAACAACTGATTTGTAGACATTTTAAAGGAATTTTACGAATTTGAAACGATAATAAGAAAGGTTAATGGAATTTTAAATGTTTCAAGATTTTCAACATTTTTACAGTTTTTAAAGAAATTTTAGGGATTTTAAGTGATTTAAAAATAATTCACGGAATTCCGAGGTTTTCAACTGCTTTGCAGAGATTTTAAAGGATTTTCACGAATTTGAAACGGTTATAAGAAATTTTTATCGGATTTTAAATATCTGAAGATTTTAAGTATTTTCGCTGTTTTTAAGGTAATTTTAGGGGTTTTAACAGATTTTAAAATAAGTCATTTTCAATATTTCACGGAATTTCCAGGGTTTCCACTGATTTTTAGAGATTTTAAGGGATTTTCACGAATTGTTTTACAGTTTCTAAAGTGATTTCAGGGATTAAAAGAGATTTTTAAATAATTGATTGAATTGAAAAGGGTTTTAAGAGGTTTCATGTGATACCAAAGTCTGTTCACAATTTTGGAAGGATATTAAATATACTTTTTTTTCGTTAAAATTTTCGTTAAAAAATTTGCTGGATTAGGGAATTTTAATAAAATTTCGAAGATTTCAGAAGATTTTAAAGGATTTTTTAATAATGTAAATGATTTTAAGGGATTTAGAGTGATATTAAAAGATTTCAAGAGATCTCTTCAGATTTTAAAATATTTCACAAAATTTCAAGGATTTCAACTACTGATTTGTAGAAATTTGAAAGGAATTTTACGACTTTGAAACGATTATAAGAAAGGTTTATGGGATTTTAAATGTTTCAAGATTTTAAGTATTTTCGCAGTTTTTAAGATGTTTTTAGGGGTTTGAACAGATTTTAAAATAAGTAATTTTCAATATTTCACGGAATTTTAAGGGTTTCCACTGATTTGTAGAGATTTTAAGGGATTTCCACGAATTTGATAGTATTACAAGAGAATTTTATTAGGTTTAAAAAAAATTCAAGATGTTAAGTGTTTTCACAGTTTTTAAAGTGATTTCAGGGATTAAACGAGATTTTTAAATAATTGATTGAAAAGGATTTTAAGGGGTTTCATGTGATACCAAATTTTTTTCAAAAACTTGAAAAGATATTACAGAATTTTAATGAGATTTTGAAGATTTTAAAGGATTTTTTAATAATGTAAAGGATTTCAAGGGATTTAGAGTAATATTAAAAGATTTCAAGGTATCTCTTTAGATTTCAAAATATTTCACAGAATTTCAAGGATTTCAACTACTGATTTGTAGAAATTTGAAAGGAATTTTACGACGTTGAAACGATTATAAGAAAGGTTTATGGGATTTTAAATGTTTCAAGATTTTAAGTATTTTCGCAGTTTTGAAGATGATTTTAGGGGTTTTAACAGATTTTAAAATAAGGCATTTTCAATATTTCACGGAATTTTAAGGGTTTCCAAGGATTTTTAGAGATTTCCACAAATTTCATAGTATTATAAGAGAATTTTCTAAGATTTAACAAAATTTCAAGATTTTAAGTGTTTTTACAGTTTTTAAAGTGATTTCAGGGATTAAAAAAAATTCTTAATAACTTATTGAATTCAAAGTATTTTAAGGGGTTTCATGTGATACCAAATTTTTTTCAAAAACTTGAA
>CAKNYM010051213.1:71596-89665 GCA_932195095.1 Andricus curvator | reverse complement strand
ATTTTAAGGGGTTTCATGTGATACCAAATTTTTTTCAAAAACTTGAAAGGACATTAGGGAATTTTAATGATATTTCGAAGATTTCAGAAGATTTTAAAGGATATTAACAGTTTTTGATGGATGTAAAGTGGTTTCGATGATTTCCCGGGATTTCAAAGGATTTTAAGAAATTTTAAAAAATTCCAAACTATTCCCACGGATTTTTAAGAATTATGAGAGATTTTGACGGGATTTTAAAGATTTTGATGAAATTTCAAATATTTTCTCACCTTCGGAGAGTTTTGAGGGATCTTGAGAGATTTAAAAATAAATCACGGGATTTCGAAGGATTTTAAAGGAATTCATGTGATATCGAAGTGTTTTTACGAATTTAGAAGAATATCAGGGGATTTTACTGAAATTTTGAAAAATTAAAGGGATTTTGAAAGACTTTGAAGTATTTTAAGACATATAAATGGGTTTCATTTATTTCACGGGATTTCAAATGATTCGAACAGATTTCAAAAGATTTCAAAGTATATCCGGGAATTTTAGAGGATTATAATGAATTGTGAAGGAATTTTAAAGATTTTTAGGGATTTCCACGAATTTTAAAGGATTATAAAAGATTCTGAACATTTCACTTGATTTTAAGTATTTCAACAGTTTTTAAAGGGTTTGAAAGGATTTTAAGAAATTTGGAACATATATGCTAGAGTGTGTCTACGAATTCTAAAGGATTGCGTAAAATTCCAAATGAATCAACAGAATTTCATAAGATTTCCGAATTATAATAAGAATATCGAAGAATTTGAAAAGATTTTGAGAGCTTTTAATATATAGTAAGGGATTTATGGAGATTCGGAAAGATTCCCACGGATTTCAAAGATCTCAGTTAATTTTAAGGGATTTTCAAAGATTTCAAGAGCTCTCCTCAGATTTCGAAACATTTCACGGGATTTCAAAGATTTTCAACGATTCTTAGAGACTTAAGGGCATTTTCATGGATTTGAGAGGATTATAAGGGATGCTCATGGGATTTTGAAGATTTCAAGCAATTTCAAGAATTTTCACAGTTTTTAAAGAATTTCAAAGGATTTCCAGGGAACTCAGTCGTTCTAAAGGGATTTCAAGATATTCAAGAGATTTCCAGGGATTCCACGACTCTTCATTTATTGGACCCCCTCCACCTCTAAAAAGCCTTACGTAATTAATGGACGCTACCTAATTAAGTCCAGTAATTCCGAGTGAATAATTTTTTTTAAATATAAGAATTTTAAATTAGGTTAAAGTCAAATTCAAAATCCCATTTAACGTCCAATAATCAAGTTAATGTATAGAATTCCTGAAAACAAAATAAGAATTCAACCATCAAATTTGGACAAACGCCACAAAATGCTCCTATTGCAATTCCTAAAAACAAAAAAATTTGTTTCTTCGCACAAAAATTAAAAAGAGGAAAGAAAAATGAGAAAGCAAACAACCACATCCCCTTCCTTCTCTTTTTTATTTCTTTCGTCTTTTTCATTGTTATTAGTATCAAATCACAATATGAAAGCATGCACAATATTTACCAACGTTTCGTTGCTCACACAGCACCCTTATCAAGGCAAGAAAAATTAGACCAGGTAGGAACACCGACGAAATAACGACGCTATCA
Source organism: Andricus curvator (assembly GCA_932195095.1). Taxonomy (NCBI): domain Eukaryota; kingdom Metazoa; phylum Arthropoda; class Insecta; order Hymenoptera; family Cynipidae; genus Andricus; species Andricus curvator. The sequence goes on along the minus strand of CAKNYM010051213.1, from coordinate 88,026 downwards.
CCTCGATACCTGACAACTGAATGTGGGTCAAAAAACAATTAATAGACAACTTATTTTGTATTTTAATATAAAGCATTTCCATGAATTCTCTCTTCCTCTCATTACTTTCACTTTCAACATTATCCCAGTCAAACTCATGGTCAACATCAAGAAACCCTCTCGTATGTCTAGCAAGAACGCTCTTATATTAACGTCCTAAACGAACATCACTTTTGTGTTCCTCCACCCTAGTATTAAGAAGTCTGCCAGTCTGTCCCACATAAGTCATCTTACAGATCTTGCAAGTGATCTTGTAAACCACACTACCTTTTTCAAATTTATCTAAAGGATCTTTACCAAAAGTTATTATTGAATCCATTTTAAATGGTATACGGAAAAAAGTATGAATATTAAATTTTTTTAACATAAATTCAACAGTTTTCGAAATTTGACAAAAAAAGGAAGAACAAAAGTATAGAAAGAACAATATTTTTTCAGTTATTCATGATTATCTGTAGATAAAATGTTACTTTGTTTGTTTTTGATTTGTTGAATTCTAATTGTGATATGTTGCTCAATCAACTTTTGTGGGTAATGATTAGGAAAAAGAATATTCCTAACTATATTCAAATTCTCTTTGTGAAATGAAATGTGGGACAAACCTACAGCTCTGTCAACTAAGTTTTTGATTACTGCAATTTTGTTTTAAAAAGGATAAGCCGAAAAGAAATTTAAAATTCTACCTGAATATGTACTTTTCCTATACCAATTGGTAATAATATTACCATTCTGACCCCTAATTACTTCTACGTACAAAAAACGGATTCTATTATTGTTCTCTATTTCATGGGTGAGCTGAAGTTTTGAATGAAAACTATTAAAAGCATCAAAAACTGCCTGTAACTTTGCTAGAGGAACACATTATAAGGTATCATCAACATACCGAAAGTGAAATGGCAAAACAAAATCCAGCTTGTTGAAAGCAAAGACCTCCAAATCTTTCATAACTATTTCTGCTAAAATCGGAGAGATGACTGAACCTATGGGAGTATCGAATTTTTGCCTATAGAAAGATCCCTTGAATTAAAAATAAATTAAGTTCATAATGAAAACTATCCCTTCAATAAAGTCTTTTTGACTTAATCGAGTACGTGTTTTTATATTATCCCATCTATTTAAAATTGCCTGTTTAACCATTTCAAGGGGTATACTTGTAAACATTGCCCCAACATCCAAAGAAATCATGACATGGTCATCAGGAACAGTTTTTCTAATAATATTTTCAATATGGTATTTGGAAGTTGTAATTAAGTCTTTGAGTATCCAATTAAAGTTTTGTTCTAAAAATTTCGTGGAAGTGTCAGTAGTTGAAATAATCAATCTCAAAGGATAACGATCTTTATGAATCTTTCTCAAACCATAACATCTTGCAAGAACGGTGTCTTCAGTATTTATATCAGTCCATCTTATATCCTTTCCCAAAAGTCCTTTCTTTCTCCAATTGTCCAGAATCTTGAAAGTGTCTCTTCTTAATTGTTTCAACGGATTTTCATTCAATAATTTAAAATTATCACGATTGGAAAGTAAATCCTCCATATCCCTAATATGATCCGATTTCTTCATACAAACTGTAATATTGCCTTTATCAGCATTCATGTAAATTATATCAGGGTTGTTTTTAAGGAAAGCTATTGTTACCTTGAAACCTTCAGAAATTTTACGATCAGTACTACTAATGTGCAAACAATTTTTATCAACAAAGCACTTCGACAAGTGTAAAACCTTGTTTCGGAAATCCTGTTGATATAATATTGGAATTTTGTGTACACTTGATTCAACATCTTTGACTATTTCCATCATTTGTTTCGATTTACTTTTAATCACATGGTTAGTAAAACCTTTACCTAATCTGAGAATATCTGTAACTGAATAAGGAATTTGAATATTTGCCAAATTTACAAACCAGGGATCCTTATCTTCTTTTTCAGAAATCTTGTGTAAATTTAAATTTTGCGCTTGAATATTAGTTTGTTGATCAATCAAAATAGGAAGTTTGTTCTCATGTTTTTTATCATCGTTTAAAAATCTTCGATTAAGGAAAATCTGATGTTTTAAAAGATCAATGATTTTATCTTTCATATTGTGATTTGATAATAATAAGAATAAAAAAGACGAAAGAAATAAAAAAGGAGAAGGAAGGGGATGTGGTTGTTTGCTTTCTCATTTTTCTTTCCTTTTTTTTTATTTTTGTGCAAAGAAACACATTTTTTTGTTTTTCGGAATTGCAATAGGAACATTTTGTGGTGTTTTTCCGAATTTGATCGTTGAATTCTTGTTTTGTTTTCAGGAATTCTATACATTAATTTTTTAAAATCCTTTTTTCTTTTAATATAATGTAAACTTGCTAGGCGTGAATCACAGCTCAAGTGCAAACCCTTCCGTATCACTCGACGGTTCTCGCTGCCTCTCATATCTCAAACAAATTTGTTTATTTTCGCTTGAGTCGGCCATTCCACTTCAACCCGCTTTCTCTCTTGCAAATGAATTTTCCCGTCTTGCTCTGTTCCTCGGGTTAGGCTGCTAAACGGTCTGTTGTTTCTCATCCGTGGAGGACAAAAATAAAGTAAAACATAGTTTACGAGACTGAGAGAAGTGGCATGAAAAGCGCTGTGGACGAGCATTCAGCGCATCTTCAACTTTGCATGCTTTATTTTCGCAGTCTTTCTAGTGGTAGACGAAACCAGTGCAAGATGTATAAACAAAATTTTGAAGTCATAATATTAATAAATAATAAACAAAACTAAAAATATTAACTACCAAACTAAAGCTGGAACATTCCTCTGAGAGTTAGCAATGATATCGCAAGATTTATATTAGCCATTATTTTAAACATTTTTTATATGTTAAATTTTTATTCGGATGGTGATTATTTACTGACTATCATAGATAACAGGAACTTGCTTATTTATTCGGATCTTTTTTTGGTTTGTTAGCTCTCAAGCTTAACCTGTCAACATGCTATTCATCTCGTACATAATGACAATTCTCATAAAAACATATCAAATATATTTTTGATGAAAATTTAGGGAATTATTTATTAGACAGTTTTGAAGGCAAGAGTTATAGAGAGTGCTTACATAAAAATGAGTTTAAAGTTCCAACACAATTACCCGAGGGGTCGACCACTCTGATTTTTCGTGTACCAGGAATATATTCCCTAAAGCATATTCGGGAGTATACAGAATATATCGGAAATTTGGAAATACAAAGAATATGAAGAATATCAGAATATGTAGGGATATGAGAAAATATGCAGGAATATGAGAGAATATGTAGGAATATGCAGGAATATTTGAGAATATGAGACAATATTTCGGAATATATTTAAATTATGTATATTAAAATACATATCTTCTCACCCATTTCCTCAAAACACTACAATTTTTGTTTTATTCGCCTTGATTTTTGCGCTCCATGTTCTTCATGCTAATATTCAGTTTATTCAACATTCTTTGGAAATCTTCGATTGACTCTGCTATAACAACCTTATCACCTTCAAACGCTAACCCACGTACCCTTACTGTCTCGAGATCCACAAATAATCATAAATTCACGAAATAATAATAAATGAATGAACAAATAAATAAGGGTTCATCCATAACTCACGTAAGGTATTTTTGTGAAATTTTCACCCCCCCCCCGCCCTCTTACCCTATGTAAGAAACCGTGAGATTTGCTGCCCCCTCCCAACCTCTTCAAATCTTGTTAAGATTTTATAAACTTAGGGAACGAAATTACATATAAAATATAAATTCTGTTAATTAAATAAACTGAGAAGCTTGATGACATAAGTTTGAGGGAATTGAATGGGTTAATGATCATAAGTATTTAGTTACAATTTTAGTACAATTTAGCGCAACTTCATATTATCTTCAGTGCCTAAAATGTTGTATAGTCCGGCACACTTTGTGTATTCTATTACTATTATTCTTTAGTCTATAAATTATCGAAATTCCTATTTATTTATCGCAGACTTCACAGACGTTCCCCTTTTTTCGGCTTTTATTTAAATGCGAACTGAATTATTAGAACCCAATAAGAAAATCCAACTATTTTTGGCTAAAAGTTCATTCAGTCTTTTTGGCTTGAAAATTCTACAATTTGATTAAAATTTGTTTCCTTCTGGACTAAAAAATTTTTCTTTGGTTGAAGACTCAACTATTTTGTGAAACATTCGCCTTTTTGGTTTGGAAATTTTTCTTTTTTTGTAGAAATTTGATCTATTTTGGTTAAAAATTAATCTATTTAGGTTAAAAATTAATGTTGTCGTTAAATATTCACATTTTCGGGTTAGAAATTCAACTGTTATGTAGGAAATTTTTATTTTGGCCTCGAAGCTTTAAAAATATGGTAGACAATTCAATAACTTGGTAGCAAGGTCCACAAGCAGTTGAAGATATTAGTTGATAGTAGATGAAGATTCATAATTTTAGTTGAAAATTCATTTCTTTAGTTCCAAATTTAACTATCTTGTTGAAAATTCATTTTTCTGGCCAAAATTTTTTTTTACTGGAAATTTTACTATTACATTTTCTGCCAAAAATTTATTTGTTTGTTGAAAATTCAACTATTTAGTTGAAAATCCATATTTTTTGTCAGAAAAATAATCCTCTTGTTTGAAAATTTAACTATTTGGTTGAAAATTAATGGATGTATTTTGTTGAAATTTGTTTCTTTTTGTGAGAAAATCCATTTTTTTATAAATGCAACTGTTTGATTGAAAATTAATCCGTTTGAGTTGAGAATTCACGTATTTTGTTGAAAATTCTTTTTTTTTGTTAAATTTAAAGGTCTAAGATTTAAAATTAAAATATTTTTTTGTTAAAATCTCTACTATTAGATTTTTTGTTGAAAATTAATCTTATTAGCTTGAAAAATCAACTCCTTCGTTAAAAGTTGAACTACTTTCTCAAACATTTATTTTTTTGTATAAAGATGTATAATTTTAGTCGAAAATTCATCTATTTGATTGTAAATTTATCTGTTTTGTACAAAGCTCATTTTCCTGGCTTGAAAATCCAACATTTTGGATGAAGTTTCTTTTCTTTATTGTCTGGAAAATCTTTCTAGGATTTGAAAGTTTATCTCTTGTGGTGGAAATTTCATCTTTTATCAAATTAACTGTTTTTGATTTGAAATAAAAATCTTTTCTTGTTTAAAATATTAACTATCACATGTTTTTTCAGAATTCATCGGCTTTGTCGGCCACTTAGATCAGATTAGAGATGAGCCCATTTAAAAGTTAAGCATTACAACTTTATCAAGTTAAAAAAAAGATATGTAAAATTAAATAATATTAAAATGGAAAACCTAAAAATTACACGTCATAATCGGTCATAATAAAACAATAAACAATTTCAAAATTAAAGTAATAATATATATTAAAACTTAAACAATTTTAAATTTGAAGTATTTTAAACTAACAATATAAAATTAGTTATTCGAAGTCTGTAACTTTTCAACTTGTATGAATTACAAGTCAATTATTCAATTTATGTGCAATTTATAATAATTGCATAATATTTGCAAAGGCACTAAATAAACAGCTATAAAAATACAATCGGTGAACGGAAGGGAAGGAATCGGGGATATAATATTTCAGAATATTTGTGAATACATATCTAGGAATACTTTGGTATATGTGGGAATATTGATATGCTCCTTACTTTTAGGTGGGATTTGTTGGAAGTAGTAAGAAGGATATTCGTAAGGGATAATAGATTTTCATCTATGGAGAGAAGGAGTTATCTCATGGGATAATAAGAGACAGGAGAGGTAGGGGAATCATAGGAGGGAGCGAGAGGAAATGTTGCCATTTTTGTAGAGGAGGGATGTATGGTGGATAGATTTCGAGGGAGGTGAAAGGAGGGTGTGAGGTGTCTATCTCATAAGATAGAGGGAGATGGCTGGTTGGAAGAGTGATCTGGAGAGTACCAGAGGAGGGAGTGAGAGGATAAATGCCGAGGGAGGTGGAAAGGGGGGAGTGATGTATCTATCTACTAAAATAGAAAGAGATAGCGAGTTGAGCGGGTGTTTTTGATTTCGATTCTCTTCTGAAAAGAATTTAATTAGCGGAGATTCAATTCGTTAGTAAGTGGAAAAGGGATGAAGTTAGTCAGTGTGTCGGCTGAAATGGCTGGTATGCCAGCTGTCTCAGTGGAAGCGGGCAGGCTGATATGCCAGCTAACCCGTTAGCGGAGGAAAAAAGGGAGGGGGGAAATAATTGAAGTCACTAGAAAAAATTATGTTTCGTTTGATTTTGATTCTTGATCTTTATTTTAACATGATTTTAGAGAGTCCGAATTCTTAAGCGTAGAGTGTTAGTCGCCTCCTCACAAGAGGGTGATGGCGATGCGTCGTCAATTTGCCTCTGGCTGGCTACCAGCTGGAGGATTTTGGCGTCCGAGAGAGAGAGTTCTGTATGAGTTCGTGTTCTTGTTGGTCACGGCAATGGCTTGCGCGTCAAAACCTAGGACTGGCTACCAGCTGTAGGTACCTATGGCTGGCTCCCAGCTGTAGGGTTTAAGTGAAAGGGCTCTGGCTACCAGCTCCCAAACACTTCTCACGTTCTGGGCCCGTGCGCGCCCTTTTAACGGGAAGGCTGTGTGGGCGTTGCGTGCGAGTCGAGCGGAGAGGGTAGAAAATCGTTGGTGGGAGATGCGCGCGTCAAGCTCCGCGCACGCTCTACTCGCGACTCTCGCCTCTACTCGCCCTGCCGGCTTGCTGACGTCACGGCTGACGTCACTTCACGGAGTACCTATTTCTCTCTCTCTCTCTCTCTCTCTTACTCGCAGTTCTAATTGCTAGTTGTTATAATTCTAAGATGGTTGCCTACTGAATGAATAAACGTCGTCTGCGAGAGTGTTTTAAATCTACCAATAAAAAAGTCTCGCTCTATGCCAGCCGCGTATAACAATATGTAGGAATATAAGGGAATATTTGGGGATATCAAGAATATCAAGAATATTTGGGAATATAAAGAGTATCGAGAATATCAAGAATATCAAGAATATTTGGGAATATAAAGAATATCAAGAATATCAACAATATCTGGGAGTATGAAAATAATATATCGGAACATTTAGTGAGTGAACCAAGAATATCAGAGTGGTCAATTCCTCGCAATTACCTATGCCTAACCATCTTATCTTACTATAAACTTTAATACATAGAAACAAAATTTTATGGAATAAAGAAATAGGTTAGTTTCCTGAAATACTAAAAAACACATATCACAAAAGTTTTTTGAATATTAACAAGTGCCAGAGTTAGCATTATGACGCAATCATCGAGCAACATGCAGTATATGCAACATTATGTTTCAAAATTGAGGGTTTGTATAATACATTCTCTACTGAAACATCAATATCATTAGAGATCCTATCGAAGTATTTCTTAATAATTTTCTTGAAATAATCGTTTACATATTCAATATGTAAACATTTGTTCCTATCCTGTACCGTAATATATTTCTTAAAGTAAACAAGTCTTAAAAATTTATTCCAAACTACTTGCAAGTGTTTATTGTTTTTTTCGCAATCATAGCAGGTCTGACTATTATTGGGTAAATTGTTTACTTGTTACCTGTATTCAATTCAGAGTTTTGATTCAAAAATGGATATAAAGTTAATAGATTTCCGGTAGCTTTTTGAGACACACTGTTTATATTTTCTAAAGGTAAGTGTTCTGTCCAGAGTACCTGCTGGCAGAGCACCTTAGCAGGCCAATTTATAAAAATATATCCTCTATTTCCATTATGCCAACCAGGGCTATGATGATCGTTTTCTTTAAATTGATTTTAATTTTGCATTTATGAAATAATTCATTAATTCATTCGCAGCATTCTGCAGTCTATTATTTATAGTATCTATTCTACAAGTTCATATGAATAAAACTTTGAAGTCAGCATTTATCCTCTATTTAAATTTTCGGTATCAGTTACATCATCTAGTTGCATAATAAATAATTGAGGTCCTAGAACAGAGCCTTGAAGTACATCAGTATTAATATTTTTAGGAAGCGATTAAAGATTTTTTATTTCTCCGTCCATTTCCCTATTTCTAATTTATGAGCTTATAATAACTATAAGCATAAAGTAAGGAGGAAACCCAAGTTTCATGAGTTTATAAATCAATCTGTTGATCCAAGCTGTATCAAATGTTTTTTGAACATCAAATAACAAGGGCCCAGTATGCATTTTGTTATTAAACTTATCAGTTATATGGTTATTCAACGTCACCAGGATTTATCTACTGTGCTATGACCTACTCTGAAGCCAAACTGTTGATTGATTATTTAATTCTTATTTGCTAGGAATGTATCAATTCTTATCTTAATTATTCTTTCTACTACTTTACTTAGTTCGGAGAGGATGTATCAGCCAATAAATGGATGCTACTGTAGGATTCTTATTTGTTTTTGCTATAACTGCCATTTTCACTTTCTTCCACAATTTTGAAAAATGACCCAATCGAAAAAATCCATGTACAATATTGGTTGGCATAACAAGAGCTTTGCGAGTAAGTTTTTTGAAATAATGGCAGTAATTTCATCATGACCTGATGGCTTTTAACTTTGAAGCGTCTAAAGTACTTTACTAATTTCGGTAGAAAATACTTAAGCAATTTCATCAGATATTATTAATTAATTTATTTACATTTGTTCACGGTTCTAGATAATTATCTATTGTGATCTTGCGAATCAATTCTTCTTTTTGAAGTGAATGTTTGATTATTTGTAACAAGTGGTAGCATTTCTACATTCTTTGTAGTGAAGGCTTTTCTTTGCTTCCGAAAAGAGCCATCGAAGGTATGCATTTCATGAGAGTTTCATGCCATTGGAGCCCATTCCAAATTAATACTAACAAATGAACAAACTTTTTTATTAGTGAGAGCCAATTTTTATTTTAGGTACTTCTATTAGGCTGAAAAGTTATCTTTATTTTATTTTTTATTTTTGGGAATGCTTGAATGTTATTTGGTTATGAGGTTGTATTTTTTTATAGATAGGTTCAATCCAGTTGCTTCGCTTAAAATTGCAGTAAGCTCATTTACTTTATCTTCTATATACTGTCTAGAATTAATATAAAAATTTAAGTTGAGTTTTCTATGTTTATTTTTTAAGCCATCCCAACTATTTTCTCTATAATCGTTTACTTTTTGACTAAGAACTAAAGTTGTAACAGAGTTATGATCTGAGATGAGGATTTCTAAAGTTATGTATCTAATATAATTTCTGATATTTTTTGTTAAATATAAGTCAAGAATACTTGGTGTACCAATTTTGGAAAAGTTCTGTTAGGAATTCAGGAAGTTTTAGAGCAGCAGTTGTGACACATTGATCAATACATGTATTGACTTTCTCTTTACAAAACGTGATAAATCAAATTTTGTAAAAGATATGAATAATGATTGTTTCTGCATGTTTGGAAAAACATTAGTTCGCTTAAGATCAAACTTCACTTAGCAAAGAAAATTTGTTCTCCTCGGTTTTAGCGTTTATCCTAATATTTTATTAGAACGTCCACCGGAACATTTTCAGCAAAAAAAGTTTTAGTTCGTATTTTCTTCTAGCAGAAATGCTAATTTGACTGGACTAAAAGTGTTTCTTATTAAAAAGAATTTATTGTACTTTGAAAAGTTTAGAAAAAATTGTAAGACATAAACAATTAGAACATATTTGTATCACATACATTAATTCATATACCTCATCAATGCCGACATGCAAGAATTTTGCTGAATTTTAAGAGTTGAAGAATTTAATTATAGTATCTCATCCAGAAGTCTCGATAAGGCGCTACTTGAATGAAGTCGTTCGATGTTGTCGAGAAACTTGAATGGATCCACTTAAATCTCATCTCCCTTTCTCTTAACTACCTCGTTTTATCTTCTCTATCCTCTCTCTTTCCTTTTCTCTTTAACAGGAGATTTTAAAGCCGAATTTCCAAAATCATTTTGGAAAATTTTTGGTATGAATTTTCAACCACGAATGATGGATTCATGATGAAAAATGTAATAGCTGATTTGAAAAAAAAGATTTTAATTCTAAATCAGAGAAAGTTGAATTTAACATGAAAAGATGAATCTTCAACAAAATAGTTGAATACTGAACCTAAACCGAATAATTTTTGATCAAATAGTTTTATTTTTAACTAAAAAATATTGAATTTCTACTAATAGAGAATAATTTGTATCCAACGTGTTGAAATTCAAAACTAAAAAATATAAATTTTCAACTACAGTGATAAATCTTTAACCAAAAAATGCAGTTGTAACAAAGTAGGTCAACTTGTAACCTAATAATTGAATTTAGAAACCAAAAAGACAAATTTTCAATAAAGGAGTTGGATTTTCAAACCAACTTTTGAAAATCCAAGCCAGAGAGATGGATTTTCTAAAAGACAGTTGAATTTTTAACCCAAAGGTATGCATTTTCCATAAATAAGTTATATTTCAACCAAATAGCTGAATTTCTACAAAAAAGTAGAAATATTGAATTTCTACCGAAAGGGATGAATTTTTAAACTAAACAGACAAATTTTCAACCAAGAAAGATTTCTTAGTCAAGAAGGAAAACAATGCAACGAAATTGTTGAATTTTCAATTAAAAAAAAATAATTGTGTGCAAAATAGTTGAATTTTCTTACCGGCACGATGAATTTTCAAGAAGAAAGTTAATTTTTATCCAAATCGTTGAATTTTTTTCCAATATTTAGACATTTCGAGCTAACAAGACATTTAACTAACAGTTCAATTTTTTATCTAAGAATATAAAATTTCTACAAAAGTGATGAATTTTTAAACCAACAAGGCAAATTTAAAAATAAAGTTAATTTTAAGACAAGCAGTTGAATTTTGTCCCAAATTGCTAAACTTTAACCGAAGATACGAATTTCCTACAAAATTTAACAAAATAGGTAATTTTGAACCAATTAGTGGAATTTGTTTCCAAACTGTAGAAATTTCATGACCAAAAGACGGATTTTTTTATAAAAAAGTAGACTTTCAAACCCAAAAATATAAATTTTTACTGAGAACTTTCATTTTAAACAAAATAATTGAAACCTCAACTAAAACAGAATAACTTTTAATGAAAACGTTGCATTTTTTATTCAAAAATAAGAAATTCCGACCGCAATGGATCCATTTTTAAACAAGAACGATAAAGTAAAAAAAATAGTTGAATTTTTAACCATAACAAATTTTTAATTCAAGAAGGGAAAACAATTCAACTAAATTACTGAATTTTCAATCCAAAGAGACACATGGGCTATAAAATGGCTGGATTTTTGACGCAAAATTATGCATTTTCAACGCAATAGCTAATTTTTAACTATTCAGTTGAATTTTCAACAAAATACTTAGATTTCATATCAAATTGTTGAAATTTGAAGCCGAAAAGACGATTTTTCTACAAAACAGTTGAATAGTCAACGAGAAAGAATGAATTTTCGACGAAATAGGTCATTCTGAGTCAATCAGTTGAATTTCCAACCCAAAAAGAACAATTTTCCAGAAAAGAGTTAAATTTTCAACCAAAAGAAAGGACTTTTCAAGAAAGTAGCGAAATTTTGAACGAAATCATAAAATTTTGGACAAAGTAATAACATTAGGAAACCGACTTGAGGGACCCCTAATGTTTTTTTTTAATACTCCTAAAAATCAGGGACCTAGGGCGCGCACCTGTTGGATCTCGCGCTTCGCGCTCGATAATGTATTTGCCTCGCGCTACGCGAGTAATTGTACATCATCCACATTTCTGCATAGTACTTTCAAAACTAAAGGTCAAACCATCGACAACTGAAATGTAGTGGTTGTGAATTCTCTTTTGTTAAAGCTCCTTCGGCTTTAACGAAAGCATTCTCATCACGTTTCTCGTGAGAAAAAAAGGTTAAAAGCAAATTTTCAGATCTGATTTGAAAACATTTTGTTTTACCTTGTGTCTTCTTTCCAAAAAATTAATTTGTTTATTTGTAATGTCATTTTTTACGATTAAAACAAAAACTACGCTTTTTAACAAAGAACGATTGAGAAAAAATTTGTAGCATTTTTTTGAGTGAACAACTTTTGTGTACTTATTTTTTTTTAGCTTGTGTCGTTTGTAAAAAAAAATTTATTTTTTTATTCTCAATGTTGTTTTTTACGAATAAAATAAAAACAACCCTTCGAATCGAAAAGTGATGCATGACGAGTTTGTAGATCGTTTTTGAGCTTTCAAAACGCAACGGTTTTCTCTTCTTGACTTTTTTCATATCGAGCGTTGTTTGGCTTAACATTTTCATTTTCGTCTGTTTTTTTTTTTAATTTTGAAAATGCTGTAACTCTAATAATTTCTTTTCATAGAAAAAAGTCATGAAAATAAATTGTTGTAATTTCCTGATACTATAAACAGCCGTACTTTTGAATTTTTATCCAAAATACCTGGCTAATGAACTTGATCTTTTCTTTTGGCCTCAAAAAAGTGTTCCAAAGTTCAATCCAATCTGATCATTTTTTCGAAAGTTATCGTACCTACAGACTACAGACTACAGACTATAGACTATAGACTACAGACGACAGACAGACAGACACATACATGAAAATCGTTTTTTTGTGACTTAAAGGGTCTCAAAACGTAGAGATTTGATGAAAACGGACTAAGTCAAATTTTCCATAAAACCAATACCTTCTCATTACGATGAGAATTTCAAAAGAAAAATCATTATTTTTAAGCGACTGTTGGTTCTCGCGCTTCGCTCTGAATGATATATTTATCTTGCGCTTCGCGCTCGGTCTTTGTATTTCCCCTACATTTGTGCGCAGGCAATTTAAAATTATAGGTCAAAGCATCGACAAATGTAATTTGGTTATCGTGAATTCTCTTTTGTTAAAGCTCCTTCGGCCTTAACGAACACATTCTCATCACGTATCTCGTGCTTCGCACTCGATTTTGTCCAAAATGTGAACTTTTCCACATTATGTTCAACACTTCTGTATCAAATGTATATTACATTCATTTCTGTATCTCCGCCTGCGATAGGTTATTCAGAAATTGCAAAATAAAGTACAAATTATATTTATCATGATTACTTTAATATTCAATAAATTTTCAATTTTAAAGATTTTTCAGGTTTCAATCGTGCGCGAAACTATAAATGTTGCCGATGTTTCGTGAACATTGCAGGTCACTTCTTCAGGGCTGACCTGAAACTAAAGTTTCAGGTTATGTTGTTCTTATATATGTATTCTCTACGATGCCTGTGATTGGCCAGAGCGCCCCATGGTGGGGGCTGATCAAACTTGATTGGCCAATCAAGTCTTTTCTGAAAAACCCGGGAGGACGGAAAGCCAAATCGGATTGGTATTATATCCATTGTCCCTATTGACGTTATTAGGGTGTTTTAAGATTTCGATTGATTCTCTATGTTTTCTTGGAAATTTATTGCACGTTTTTGCGATGACGGTTGTCTTGTCAAATAAAATGCTATGTCCTGTTTCGATATGATGCTCAGCTAGTGCTGATGCGTGGTATGTTTTAGCATCACTTTACTCTCATGTTCCTTTACACGTTGGCTCACTGCTCTCCCGGTTTTTGCAATATAGACTTTGCCACCAGAACAAAGAATTTTATATACTCCCGCATCACTGAAAGGTTCCTTTTTATCTTTAGGGTTATTTAGAAGTTGTCATATTTTCGCAGGTGGCATAAATATAGTTTGGATGTTGTGTTTGCTGAGAATTCTTCCTATATGTTATGTGATACCTTGAATGTATGGTAGGATTTTGGTCGTTCTTCTCTCTCTTTTTTTAGTAGGTTGTGTTGACTTGTCTTTTTGAGTGTATCTTCTTATTTCTTTATTAATTTGTTTGTTTATGTAATCGTTTTGTAATAGGATTTGTTTAACATTTTGTAATTCCTTTTGTACAGACAGACAGACGGACATACAGACATGTTTGTAAAAACTATTTTTTTCTGACTCGGGGGGTCTGAAAACGTCGAGAATTCAAGAAAACTGTATAGGTCCAAAATCACATGAATCTAAGACATTCCATCTATATGATGAGAATGTGAAAATGCTTGTGTCGTGTACACGATCATTGCCAAAAAACGTGATACGCTCGACAATTTTAATTTTGTAAACAATTTCAATTGGTTCAAACATTTAAGAGTATTCTTAGAAATCAAAGTAGTACCTAAAACATTATTTCAATAATTGTAAAATTATTCATACAAAATAAATTGTTTAAAGAATTGAAAATTAGTTAACAAATCACTCGACATTCTTTATTCAAAGATAACTGATTATCAGTGCATGGTTACCACTAAATAATAACCGATTTGTCTCAAATTTGAAGCAGAACATTTTTTTGTGAATTCGAAAAAAACTTGGCAATGAGAGAAAATAAATTCAAAAAAGGAAAAATAAGGGCCACCTTAGTGCCCACATGCAATGAATCCGCAGAATTTCAAGAGCAGAAGAATTTAATTAGAGTGTCTCGTCCAGAAGTTAAAAGAAATGCCGTTTCTTAAAGGCGCTACTTGAATGAAGTCGTTCGATTTTGTCGAGAAACTTGAATGGATCCACTTAAATCTCATCTCCCTTTCTCTCAACTACCTCGTTTCATATTTTCTATTCTCTTTTTTTCCGGGCCTCTTCAACGGGATATTTTAGAGTTGAATTTTTCAAATTCATTGTGAAAAATTTATTTTCTATTTGATTTTTGGTGTCCTGATGCTAAAATAAAAAAAAGGTCTGAGTGTTGTTTATCACCCGGATCAGTACGCTGTTTACTATTTTCTCCAAGGGGGAATGATTCGGAAAATAGTGTGGTTAAAAAAAAAAGAAAATTAAAATGTTTTTGTGTTAACCCCGCTCATTTTCTGTTAATTGGTGAACAAAGATTTACTTAATTTTCCAAGATTTAATTAAAAAATTAGAGGTGGGTCTCGGCACTTAAAGTACTCTACGCTGATTCTGTTTTGAAAATGCCACCCGAGTATTTCAAGCCTAGAATGAAAAACAGTCAGATAGGCCTTCGGGAACAATCATTTGACAATTTTTTTTTTTTAATTTTGAATATATTTTCATAAAAACTATTTAAACTGAAAGTTCTTTAGTTTTTTTATTTCAAAACAAGATCTAAGTACTCAAAAATTGGAAAAACTAAATAAATAGAAGAATGTTTTTTTGTCAAAAAGGGTCCAACAAACTTTTTTCATCTTGGGTCTGTTGGAAAATTAAAAACAAAAAAATTTCCTATTGCCGGTCACAAGATATAATTTTTGTTAAGTTTCTTATAATTATTGACCTATCAAGTAGCCTAAATTTTATCCAAAGAAATGAATGTTCAACCAAAATGATAAATCTTCAACTGTCAACCAAATTTTCAACGAAGTTGTTCAATTTTTAACAAAAAAGATCAATCTTCAACCGAAGGAGTTGAATTCTCAGTAAAAAGCGCGAAAGTTGGAGTTTTTAACATAAAAATATGAATCTTTAACAGAAAAGTTAATTTTAAACGAAAACTTTTCATCCAAATTTCCTATCAAGCTGTTAAAATTTTAAATCAAAAAGATAAGCTTACTATAAAACAGTGGAATATTTAATCAGAATGTATGAATCTTCACCAAAAAGTTAATTTTGAACCAGAAATTTTCCTCAGTTGAATTTTCAACCCGAAAATATAAATTTCCAACAAGGAAGTTGAATTTCTACTAAAATAGTTAAATGTTCAACCCAAAAGCACGACTTTTCTATAAAACAGTTGAATTTTCAACCGAAATGTCCGGATTTTTAATAAGACGTTTATATTTTAACCCAATAGACGAACTTTAATCCGAAAAGAGAAATTTTTACAAACAGTTGAATTTTCAACACTAAAATATATATTTTCAATAAGAAAGTTGATATTCTACCAAAATGGTTGGATTTTCAAACTAGGAAGACGACTTTTCAATAAGAGAGTTGAATTTTCACCAAAAAAAATTAATTTTCAACCAGAAAATATGAATTTTTCACAAAAAAGTTACTTTTTAACTACGTTGTTGAATCTTCTACAAAAAGAGTATAACTTTTAAACTAAAAAGACAAATTTTCTGCAAAAAGTTTCATTTTTAACCAGAAAATATGAATTTTCCAACAAAACAGATCAATTTTTAACTAGAAAAAAATTAATTTTGAACGAAGAAGGTCATTTTTAACCAAATTAGTTGAATTTTCTACAGAAAAAAAACGACTTTTCAACAAAAGAGTTGAATTTTGAATCTTAAAATATAAACTCTCAGCCCAAAATTACACTTTCCAACAAAACAGTTTAATTTTTTTAACCTGAAAATATGATTTTTAAAGAAAAATGTTAATTTTTAGGGTCCATATCATCTCACATGCGGCAAGTCTCTCTGCGGCAAGTCAC